>JAJHZJ010000561.1:3754076-3933750 GCA_023548195.1 Bettongia penicillata ogilbyi | reverse complement strand
ACAGAGTGAATGTGATCCAGCAATACTTCAAGTAGCACTCTTAGATGGGCCCGATCTTAACCTGTCTCAAAGAACTCAAAGCTTTCCTGCAAGAATTTTAAATTTCACCAGCTGAATGGACCTTTTGCTACTAGTACATTGGCAAATTCCAAAGAGCCTTTGTACACTCTTTTCTATGAACTTAATTTCAGTGTTGTTAACCATTAAACTAACTTACAGAATCAGCTTTCTTTTGAATATTATTATTAGTCAGCCAACATACAGCTAAAACTCAGAAAAAAACAGGACTAAATCTGTTGGGCCATTTTATGCTCAAGGTATGCTCCACTTCCTGCCTTGAATCCTTTCCTACCTCCTCTCTGGAAGGTTCATGTAAAGAGAAAAGATGGAATGTGTTTGTAGAAATTTCTTCCTCTCTACTCCTCTTTCTCCCAAGAAAAGAAATGAAAGAAAGGGAGGGAATAGTTGATTATGCACAAGTCACTCTTGGGGTAAAGAGAGGCCCATGTCAAATATTAACAGACCTGGGACATCTAAAAGAAATCTCCATCACGCAATGATTTCTAACCAACCTTAAAGGATTTAGTGGGAATTGCCAAATTCTCAAAAAATTTATTGACCTCTTTAATTGCATTAAAAATTTATTTATATAGTTTGCTTTGATACACCAGACACTTCACCTTCAGCACCTAAATAATACAACCCACCCTTCTATAAATGACATTGCCTGTAAGCTCCTCCCTTTTTGTGGTATTACCTTTAATTTTTATAGTGCTCTTTATGTTATTTGAAATATATCCTATGCATAACTTTTAGGATCATACATTTAGAATGGGCTGGGATATATGAGGATATAAAGGTCATCATTTTACAGATGAGGAAACTGAGGTACAAAGAGAGGTTAAATGACCTGCCTCAAATCACCTAGGTCTAGGTGGTAGAGCCTTTCTTTGACAACTCACTCCCAAACAATACTGTGATCACTTCACCATGCTGTATTTCATGAAAGCCACAGATAGTGAGAATATGTACCAATTCTAAATAAATAAGAGCTATAGATTCTGCAACTACTGGAATTTATTAAGGAGCCATGTGACGTGGTCAGATTGTGCGTTAAAGAAGATCACTTTAATAGCTGAGCAGTAAAATAAGCTAGACTGGAGGAGACAGAGACTCAAGGCTGGGACACTGACCAAAAGACTACGGCAATAATATGAGACCCTGCACTGAGATGGCAGCCATGTAGGTGGAAGAAAGGGGTATATATGAGATGGGATTGAGGAAAAGTTGACAGTGCTTGGCAACAGTAGAGAATAACATTGAAGTTTTAAGCCTGTGTGACTGGGAGGATAGCGGTACGGATAGTAATAGAAAAGTTCAGAAGAGGAGAGGATTTGGGGGGAGGAGGAGATTAAGTTTTGTTTTGAACATGTTGTCAAAGGGGCAGAACTAGAGACCAAATTGCCGATATTTGCTGGATTATGGAGAAAGCCAGAGAGCTCCAGAAAAAAAAAAACACCATGTATTTCTGCTTCATTGACTACACTAAAGTATTTGACTTTGTGGATCACAACAAAATGTAGCAAGTTCTACCAGATCATCTTACTTGTCTCTTGGGAACCTGTATGCAGGCCAAGAAGCAACAGTTAGAACTGAACAGGGAACAACTGGTTTAAGATTGGAAAAGGAGCACGACAAGGCTGTATATATTGTCGCCTTATTTATTTAACTTATATTCAGGGTACATTATGCAAAATGCCAGACTGGATGAATCAAAAGCCATAATTAAAATTGCTGGGAGAAATATCAACAATTTCAGATATGCAGACGTACCACTCTGATGGCAGAAAGTGACGAGGAATTAAGAAGCCTTTTGATGAGGCTGAAGGAGGAGAGTGTAAAAGCTGGCTTGAAGCTTAACATAAAAAAAACAAAACCTAAGATCTTGGCAACTGGTCCCATAACTTCTTGGCAAAGGAGAAGAAATGGAAGCAATGTCAGATTTTATATTCTTGGGCTCAAAGATCACTGCAGATGGCAACTGCAGCCATGAAATTAAAAGATACTTGTTCCTTGGAAGTAAAGCTATGGCAAATCTGGAGAGCATACTGAAAAACAGACACCATCTTGCCAACAAAGGTCCATATAGTCAATGCTGGGGTTTTTTTCCCAGGAGCAATTTATGGCTATGAGAGTTGGACTATAAGGTAAGCCAAGTGCTGCGGAATCAACACTTTTGAATTGTGGCGCTGGAGAAGACTTTTGATAGTCTGTTGGACAGCAAGGAGATCAACTTAGTCAATACTTAAAGAAATTAACTCAGGCTATTCACGGAAAGGTCAAATACTGAAGCTGAAGCTTAAATACTTTGGTCACATGATGAGAAGGTGGAACTACTTGGGAAAGATTGAAGGCCAAAGGAAAAGGGGATAACAGAAGATGAGATGGTTAGATAGTGTCATGGAAATAATGAACGTGAACTTGGACAGACTTTGAGAGAGTGGAGGATAGAAAGGCCTGGAGTGCTAGAGTCAGATACAACTGAAAGATAACAACACAAAAACTGGACATGTTGATTTTGAGATATTTATGGGAAATCCACTTCAAAATACCCAAGAGGCAATAATGCAACCCAGCCACTACGAAGGATATTGTCTGAACGTTTCTCCCTTTTTGTGATATTGTCTTTAATTTTTATAATATACATAATATATACATATGTATATAGTATGCATAGTATTTTTCATTTTATTATTTCATTTTATAGTACATATAGTATGTATATAGTATTTTTATAGTACAGATATGAAAGTATAGCTCAGGAGAGAAGTTACAACTAAATAAACAGATTTAGGAATCATCTTCATAGAGATGATAATTGACCTTCTGGGACCTGAGAGAGCATGAAGTGAGGCCAAGGGTACCACTCAGCCCTTCTTTCTCTCCCCTCGGGCTTAGCATCTAACTAATTTTCAAGGCTGCAGTGAGCAGTATCACAAATGACCATATCAGAGAGAATCCTATCTCAGAACTCTCTGATAGAAATCAGTTTATTTCATAAGGATTTTGAACCTTAGTAGTTGCTGTAGTGACCCGGAGGGATTTCAGTGATGTATAGTGGACTTCAGGTGGGTTCTACACAATTAGCAACTAGATCACCTGTTTTAATGGAGAAATAAGAGTATTCAGGTTGATCAAAACCCAATGGAACAGCCTTGATAAACACCTGAGAAAACTCCAAGGGCTTTCCTGGCTGTGTTCCATTTCCTATCAGTCCAGGTACAAAATGTTGTAACCACAGTATATTTTTGTGGAAATACGGCAGAAAGGCTCTGAGGAAAATCTGATTTCTCCACAGACACGAATTTGAATATCACACTAATGTAATGAGACTTTTTTCATCCACTGAGCATTACATGAAAAATACCAATTCACAACATTTTTCTAAAGTAATTTTTTTTTCATTTTCCCCCATCCTGCTGCTTATTTGGAATACACATGGCAGACTCCACATCTTTATTAAGGAATGTTTATTATTAGTTACAAAAATGTTTAACACCTCATTCAGTTGTATTTTGTTTTTTAAATGCTTTTGACAAAATGTGCTCAAAATGTTCACTGGATCAGCAACAGTAAAAGCATAAAGAATTGGATAGTCAAAAATTAATTGCTTTGTTTTGTTTGCCAAAGCATGGACCCCTGCCTCCTATCAAATAGCTGATGCCATCACAAATGACCTAAACTGATCTAATTCATGTCTTAGCAATGTCTTTATTGCCAGAGAATGAGGAAAATCTTGGCCTTGGCAGGTAAATGAATGAGGGAATGAGTGATCGTCAAATACCATCTGCTATTTTAAAACACGTTTATTTGTAGCTCAAGTGCATATGTGCCCTCCTGTTGCTATTTGGATTGGGAATGAGGGGCCATCTCTCATTCCATTTACAGCCCTTGGCTACACTGGCAGGAAGAGCTGATGCAGCAAAAAATGGCATGGTTCAAACTATTTCTGTTAGCAACTGTAATTGCTACTCAGGACATTTCTTGACATTTTTAGGAAGTTTAGAGACAAAACCTGGTAAAGTCACAATTCCCTCCTGGAACAGATGTAGCTGCTGGAGAACACATTAAGCCAATTAGAAAGCAGTCACTGCTTTTCTCCTTGAAGTCCTTCAGGATGTGTGAGTGTAGGGCCAAGGGCAAGGTCCAGGCTGAGCTAAGGAACAAGCTGTACCACTCTGATCTTTCCAAAGCAATTGCTAAATTTAACTATAGGAAACTTGTCATACTCTAGTTTTTAAACTCCTCAACTCTTTGTGACAAAATCCTTTAACCACCAGAAAACAGTTCTTACAATTTCTATGGCAGAAAAGTGTGCTTTCCCCCACCTCTCCCCTCCAACCTATTCATTTGTGTTCAACCTTTGTTAAATTTATCACAGATCTGGCCCCTCGGATGCCTCGGTGCAAAGGAAATAGAAAATGCTTCAAGGAAAGTTTCTGATGGTTGTTACACTATCACAAGAGATTTCACACCTTTAACATGTATTGAATTTCAAGACAGATAATCTAGAGGAATCTGCCTTTCCAGTAATGAAACACCCAGAACCTACAAATGTGTAACTCAACTAATACATTCTAAAGAATCCTTTTATCTGGTGGGGAGGAGTGTGTGTGGTGGTGTGAAGTTTGGAGCTAGGATTCCATCAGAACAGGGAATTCTGGGTTAAAAAAAAAGAAATCTCCCTCTACCAATGCACATTAGAAAGTACTAGGTAACTTTATAGTCTTAGAGAGTTGCCTGAAGTTAAATGAATTGCCTAGGGTCACACAGCCAATATGTTTCAGAACTTCAACCAAGGTCTTCTTGACTATATGGCTCATTCTATAGTCATTATGCCACACTACTTCTAAAGAGCACAATAGTTTCAAAAAAACTGATAGATATAATTGGTGATAGAGACCACGTACACACACACTAACAAATAAGGCAAAAAAGAACTCTGCAAAAATGTATATATAAAACCTATGTTAGAAAGCGTGAAGTGAAGATGAGACTAAATAACATAGTACATATACGGGGAATGAAGAACAAAAAATCCCAGTAATGGAGAAGCAATGAAACATTGGAAAGACTGCTGCTATCATGACAGAGGTACTAGAACATCTGGAAAACATGAAGACATTCATCAGTAAACATTAACAAATATTCTGTAGGGTTATAAGGTCTTTGGTTAATATGTGAAATGCTTTAAATCTTTTTTGGATGGCAAAACTAGAATATTAATGTGATATTCACTTTTTAGGCTAATTTTCTCAGCATCTAGTACAGTGCCTTGTGTATTACATAGAAGCTTAGTAGATATTATTAAACTGGGGAAGATATTAGTGCATGTTGATTTTACAGAGTAAAATAAAAGAACAATTTATCTAAAGAGAAGGAAACGATGCCTTCTGTAAGAATGGAAAATTACCAGGACCAAGAAGGATCTGAGAGACAATGGGGAAGGGAGAAAGAAAGTTATATAGGACAAAACATTTATATCCATCTCTTATTTCTTGAGTAACTGATAGCAGTTGCTTTTATGTCCCGGATTTTATTGGGGGCTCTATCGCATTCAGACTAGAGCATAAGGAAGTATTTGAGTTAGCAGGGAAATTCTCTATAAAATGAAGGACTGGCTAAAGTTGGGAAATTGAGATTACTTTGAGGAATTTGCTACATTCAGGATCACGCTGATATTTAATAAAAATAGGGCTGTCTAGATTTTCATCCACATATCTCTAGTTATAATCATAGAGGCTGTTTCCTATGTCAGAACCCCTATGTCAATTCCACCACAAGAAGTCTCCTGATGTCAAGACAAATACTATATATATTTCTCTCTTTGAACCAGTTCAAATGAGAGTGGGGTTCAAGAGTTGTTCACTCTCCCCAGTTTCCCTTCCAATATAAAAATTCCTTGGGTGCCTCTTTTATGTGAGATAATTTTCCCTATTCTTCTTCTCCTTTCCTTTTTCTTCCCCTTCCTCACTCTTCCATTTTTCTTTTGAAATCCTTCCAACATAGTAGATTCACACTCATGTCTCTGTTTAAGCAGACTCCTAACTTCACTAAAGATGATAACGTTCTTAGGGGTTACATGTATTATCTTCTCGTTGAGGAATGTAAACTGTTCAACTTTCTTAAGTCCTTTATGATTTCTCCCTTATGTTTACCTTTTTATGTATCTTTTGAGTCCTGTGTTTGAATATTAAAATTTCTATTCAGGTCTGGGCTTTTCATCAGAAATGACTTTAAATTCTCTATTTAATTAAATTTTCACTTTTTACTCTGTAGGTTTCTATTCAGTTTTGCTAGATAGGTGGTTCTTGATTGTAATCCTAGTTCCTTTGCCTTTTGGAACATCTTATTCCAAGCCATATGATCTTTCATGGTTGTAGCTACTAGATCTTGTGTAATCTTGACTATGGCTCCATAGCATTTGAATTACTTTTTCCCTAGCTGTTCACGGTATTTTCTCCTTGACCTGGGAGCTCTGGAATTTGGCTATAGTATTCCTGAGAGTTTTCATTTTGGGATCTCTTTCAGGAAGTCATTAGTGGTTTCTTTCAGTTATTACTTTGCCCTCTAATTCTATGATATCTGGGACATTTTCCTTGTTAATTTCTTGTAGTATAATATCTAGGTTCATGGCTTTTATGAAACCCAATAACTCTTAAGTTATTTTTCTTTGACCTATTTTCCAAGTCAGTTGTTTTTCCTATGAGATATTTCACATTTTCTTCGTCTTCTTCACCTTGAATTTGTTTTATTCTTTTTTGATGTCTCACGGAATCATTAGCTTCCACTTGAGGAATTCTAATTTTTAAATAGTTATTTTCTTTAGAGAGGTTGTGTCTCCCTTTTACCATTTGGCCAATTCTTATATTTAAGGAGTTACCTTCTTCAATTTTTTTGGTATCTTTTTTTTTTTTTTTTACCAAGCTGATAATTCACTTTTCATAATGTTCTTACACAGTTCACATTTCTTTCCCCAGTTTTCCCTCTACTATTCTTTGATTTTTAAAATTTTTTTTGCTCTTTTAAAAAATCTTTTTCTTCAGGTCTTCCAGGAATTGTTGTAGTCTTGTGTCCAATCTGCATTTTCCTTTGAGGCTTTGCTTGTAGATGTTTTCAAATCACTGTCTTCTGAGTTTGTCTTGAGCTTCCCTGTCACCATCATAGCTTTTTGTGGTCATATTCTTTTTTTCATTGTTTGCTCATTTTCCCAGCATATTTCTTGACTTTGGACTTTATGTTAGAGTTGGGAATTGCCTATCTCTGGAGGTGGGAGCAGCTAGGTGGCCCAGTAAATAGCATGCCAGGACTGGAGTCAGGAAGACTCATCTCTGAGTTCAAATCTGGCCTCAGACACTTATTAGCAGTGTGAACCTGGGCAAGTCAAGGCAAACCCTGTTTGCTTCAGTGTTCTCATCTGTAAAATGAGCTGGAGAAGGAAATGACAAACTATTCCATTATCTTTGCCAAGAAAACCCCAAATGGGATCATGAAAAGTCAGACACAACTGAAACCCTAAACAGCAACAACAAACACTTTTGGAGGTAGAGGGGAATGTCTGATTCCAGTCTTCTGACTTTTATGTCCTTGTGCTTTCATAGCTAGTTCTAGAGACTTGTAAGTCTTCCAGTGCTTCCATGATCTTGGTAGAATTTGGTCACTACCTTCTTGGTCTGGGTTCCAGTTCTTACCCAGGTAGTTTGAATTTGCCCCTCTCTGCTCCAGAACTGTAATCTGGAAGTGGAATTGCCAAATGGCAGCTAATCCTACACCCAGTGCTAGCACAGGGATCCCCAGAATTTTTCTGCCTGTTCAGACTCCTTATCATCCTTGAGTGATGGACACTAGTACTGGTACTACTCCTGCTGCTGCTTTCATCTCCAAAGTCTACAGGTAATGCCACTTCTGCCTTGCTGGACTCCTGGCCAGCCCCAACCCTACTGTCTGCAGACCACTCTTTTTGTCCTAAGTTGCCCTGGGATAGCAAAATGACTCACTGTGAGTCGTTGTGGTTGTTGATTTTGCTCAGAGTTCAGTTTGACATGTTTTTAAAAGTTTAGTAGAGGGGTGTGTTGGGATAGTTCAGCAAAAATGCTCACTTCACTTTGCCATCTTGCTCCCCCATCAAGTGTTTGTCCTTTAAAGCATTCTCCTTGGGGGATAATTTTACTCTAAAGTCACTGCCATTTCTCAATGCATTTTTTTGATGTTTTCTTTTGAAAAAGTTACCTGAGTTAGTCTGTGAGATCAAAAACCCAACCCCCTTATTTTAGAATCAATTTACTTGTGACTAAATAGTGTTTCCAAATTTGACCCTCTTAATTTATTCACTGGTCTTGCCTACAAAAGATTTTGGGTTGTTTCCAACAAATTATAGCCATTATTAAAGGATGAAGAGTGTTCACCATTATTAAAGGATGAAAACTATGCTTCTGGCTCTCACATCAGTTGCAAATGAGAACTTCTAAAAAAAATTTTTTATGCAAGGACAACATCTTTGAAATAGGTTCATAGTATCCAAAGGTGACTGTGCTCTCATTTGGGTACATAGGTTTTGCTACATCAGAGTCAATTCTGCTATATTTATTCAAAACATAAGTCTCAGTACTTTATCATTATATGTCAGAAGACTATGGATCTATTAGAAGTGGTAGGTTAGAATCTCATGTAGACAGAGTGATTTTGAAATTTTGAAATGATTGATGAAATCAGCTAAATTCATGGTTTTAATTTAAACCAAAACTTTCAGGTGCCTCAAAGCACAATGGGGAGTTACATGGTGGTTGTTAGCAAACTGCCTCATCCTCCCGTTACATGAGAAGTGGAGTAAAAGGTAGCATGATGGAAGTGTGGGAGGAGGAGATGGGTCAGGCACATAAGGGGGAAAAAGTTACTGAAGGTGGACAGTCTAGGGGTTAGGTTGGTACCTTAAAGATATTTAAGAAACCTCAAAAGAAGGCCAGTGGAATACTGGCGGGGGGGAGTCCAGGAAGAATTTATGGCATGGCATGGATAAGGGTTTCAGGATGGAAGGATGACATGGAGGATTATTTTTATCAATGAAGGAAATTCCTTATTCTAAGTTCATCAGTCTATCCGAAGAAGTCATTTCCTTCTTGTATGCTTCTTAAGGTATTTTCTAAACCCATCATTGGTTCTGTTGGTTATTGTTTTCATTGTTGCATCTCTAGGGGCTCTTAGCCAAAATGCCTATCTTAGCCAAAGGAATTCACACATAGGCTATCAGAGAATTCCAGCATATTATGGTGGAGAAGGACCTCAAGAGATAATCTCATCTCCTGTATGTATATACATAGGTATGTATGTATGTACATGTGTATGTATATACATGCATCTCTATCTCTGTCTGAATAGGAACCCCCTACAACATCTCTAAGAAGTGGTCATCTAGTTCTTGCTTGAATACTACCTCTTGAAGCAGTCCTGTCTATTTTGGACAGTGCTATTGGGAAAATTCCCCTCACATCAGGTTGAAATCAGTGTCTCCATAGATTCTATCCACTGCTCCTATTTCTGCCCTTTGTGGCTAAGCCGAACAAGCCCAATCCCTTCTCTACACAACAGTCCTTTGAATATTTGAAGATGGTGATCATCTCCAACCCTCCCTGCCAGGTTTCTCTGGGTTGCGTCCCAGTTCTTTTGACCACTTGAAAAATGTTTTATTAGAAACCACTTGACCAGTCTTTCAGGACTCCAATCCCCTCACCATTGTCATGATTATCATTTGTTAGTTTTCCTTCTAAGGTATGATGTCCCAGATAAAACACAGTCCTCTAGGGTAGGGGACCAGGGCAGCCCCTACTTTGACCTCGGCCACTATGGACTCATAAGTTTTTTTTTCGCATACAGTTTGGTAAAATTTCCAGATATTTTTCCCACAAGTGATATTTTTGTTCACCAGTCAATGAATAAACATTTGTCAAATGCCTCCTCCGTGCCAGGCGTGCTTGGTATTAGGGATACAAAGACAAACATGAAACACTCCTTTCCTTCACGGAGTTTACATTCTGGGGAAGTAAAATATGAATTCATATAAATATATACAAAAACATATATGTGCATATATACATATATGATATACTGAAATATATGCACAATTTTCTAAAGGAACTCTAGCCTATACTTCCCATTCTGTTAAATTTTGATCCTAGCTCATTGTCCATTTGAAGCAACTGTTCAAAATAGATGTTGTCTATCTAACTTCATATCATAGTTTAGACAATAGGCATTCTCCACTAATTTGCTTTTTTCCTGTACAGCTAATTGGGATGAATTCTTTTGAGTGATTGTGGACGTCATTTCTATAAGGATCTAGAACTTGATACAATCAGCACGTCACCTACAGACCAGAGAGATCGTCTTGATCAGAGGGATCCAACAAGAAGCCTTCTGGTGGCATGAGGCCCACAGTCTTTCCAGTGTAGCCCAAGTCAGGTTCAAATGTGACTGGGAATTATTTACCAAAATAAATGAAAATATGCTTGAGCAAAAGCAACATTAAGTGTGGTTTTCCAAGTCAATGTGCTGCCTGGAGGGCTCCGTATGCATGGTTCAGTGACGCCCCTTTTTCTATTTGAGTTTGACATCACTCATTTAGAAGATCTTACTGTCTTTCTTCACTTTGCGCTGGACCTCCTTCGTGCCTGGCAAACACCTGTGGCAGACATAAGTCAGGTCGACCTCAGGACCAGGGAACAGAAGTCATTAAAAAGTTATATTGGTTTCTCACCAGTAATCCATATTAAATATAGGAGGATTGTGAAAAATATCACTTTAGATATTAAGTATTAATAGTAACATAATAGGGTGGAGAGGTTCCGATGGCAGGCATTTATATTTCCTTCTTTTTGTTGTTTCTTCTTTGAGTCCTTTTTGAGCAATATGAGTTTTTGCCTGTTGTCACTTTCACTATTCACTTTTTCATATTGTTCTTGATCATATTTGCGAACAAATATGCCTTAATAGGATAAAGATGAGAATATGATATAAAGAACACAGATGAGAATGTGACTTGACAGAAAAGAACTAGATTCACAAAAAAATCCTCAAGAACTTAAAATATGAAAATGTTCATTAATTAACCTATGGTCTAACTCCACTTACAAAAGATCCCTAAACAACCCTTGCAAACCTTGGATCCCATGGGAAAGAGTTTAAAAAAAAGAAAAGAAACAAATCCCAGGCTTCTTTAAGAGGAAGAGAAGAAGGTTTACGTTGGAATTGGAATTCAAGGAAAGATGAAGGGATGCTATACCACTTGAAAGTCTACCATAGCTTTTCAGTTATATACTTTCTAAGTAAGATGAGATTGGGGAAGGTTTTCAAATAAAGGTAGTAGGGTCTGTACGCTCTAAGCTATCTGATGATTCCTGGTATACTTCCCATTTGTTATAGAGGGAATCATCTGATTTATAATAATCCCCCCTCCATGGTAGCAATTGTTTATGCCACCTTTCACATTAAATGCTGGCATGGAAAGAATAGCTATGCTATTCCAGCATAGGATCTGGAGTAAGAGGGCAGAGGGGAGGGAGTAAGAATATCACAATAAAAAAAAATTCTAATAAAATATTCCATGGTACCTTAGAAGCAAATGCAAAAATAATCCTGGTTGCTGTGCCTGCTGTAATTTTCATTCATAACAGATGCTCTTTGCACTGGGTCCTAGTGGCTTTTATGGAGGCTCTGATTGACAAAGTCTGGGCTAGATAATCTATAATGTATAATTTTTCAGCTTTAATATTCTATGATTCATAGTTCAGAAATTAAATTAGACATGACAAAAGACCATCAACTCAAGTTTTTGCACCTATCTTTAAGTATCCTTCAAAATCTCCACAGCAGCCTCCATTTACCTTCTTATCCTCCTCTAGTTAAAGGTGTCTTTCCTAAAGCACTAGCATTAGAAATAAACTTTCTTACTCTGCTTTGGTTTGCTCTCTTGATTAATTAGCAGCATTGTGGTATTTGTTACTGTTCTTCATGGAAGAGATTACAGTATTTGGCTATGGATTAAATTGATTTCTATGGGCTAGCCCAGGAATGTGTCCACCATTAATGATATTGTTTTTGTTGGAAAATAAATTCTAGTTTCAAACAGTTTGTAGCCAAATTTTTGAAATACAACAGAGAATATACTAGGGACCTTCCAATATTTCATACCCATGGGCAGGATTTCCTGATAGAGAGAACTGTCAGGGGTATTGATCCTAGTCAGAGAGAAGGGAACTGATAATCTCAACAGAAAAAATAAAAGCACATTTTTATGAATTCTTTATTCATCTAAAATTTTTATACTAAGAGCTTGAATCAGATTTTCTCAAACAAGCACTGAGAATTTTGGCATCATCCAATTCAGTATCTGGTGAAAAGGTTTGAGGACTGGCAGGTTCTGGTACCTCCTCCTTCCAAAAGCTCAGTTTTGGCACTGATGATGTAGCTCACTTAGAGGCTTGAGGGGCTTTGGAAAACATGTTACTGGCTTTATGGATCTAATAGGCTTTTAAAGACCAGAATCCATCTCTTCAGCTTCATGCAAAGTCCTCTAATGTGAATTGACCTGGTGAAATCCAGACAGCTCTATACTGAGACAATTCCAGAGAGTTCCCTCTCTTCCCACGTCTTTCAGACATTTCTTCCTTCATTCTTGGATCCCATGAAGACGTAGTCCTTCTTGCCAAGGGAACCCTTCTATCTATCTTCCATCCTTGACCCCATCCCCTTCTTTCTTCTCCAGCAAATTGCCTCAACTATCACCTCCACTCTCTTATCTTCAATTTCTCCTTAACTGCTGGCTCTTTTCCTACTGCCTACAAACATCCCCACATGTGCATCCTTAAAATCCCTCACTTGATCCTATCGCTTGTGAAACTTAACATCCTATATCTCTCTCCCCTTTCATGGCTAAATTCCTCGAGGAAGCTGTCTAACTGGAAGCCTCTACTTCCTCTCCTCCTACTCTTTTCTAAAACCTTTGCAGTCTGGCTTCCAATTTTATCATTCAGCTGAAACTTCCCTCTTCATAGTTACCAAGGGTTTTTCTTAATGCCAAATCTAATATGACCTTCTTAATCCTTAACCTTCTTGACATCCTGCAGCTTTTGATACTGTTGAACATCTCCTGGATACTCTGTGTCTTTGTGGTATGACTCTCTCCTGATTCTCCTCTTAAGTTGTCTGTCCCTTCTCAGTTTCCTTTGCTGGTTCTTCAACCATGTCACCCTTGTTAACTGTGGGCATACCCCAAGGCTCTGTCCTGAGCCTCTTTTCTATTTCAATTGTGATCTCATCAGTTCCCATAGGTTCAATTACTATCTCTGTACTGATGATTCCCAGATCTATATATCCAGCTGAGCTACTAGCTCACCAAATGCCTTTTGGATGTCTTAAACTGAATATTTAATAGATAACTCAAACTTAACATGTTTCAAACAGAACTCATTTTTTCCCTCTCAAACCCTACCCTCTTCTGAACTTCCCTATTACAGGCATCCTACTTAATTCCTTACTTTCAGCTCCTTACAAAATTGTCTTTTGCCAAATCTTGTCATTTTTATGTTTCCAACATTTTTTTCTGGTGCACATCCTCTTCTGTCCCCTCACATATTTAGAACCCTACTTCTGGCAATCATCTCCTCTTGCCTGGAATACTGCAATAGTGTTCTAACAGGGCTTCCTGTCTCAACTCCCTTTCTACTTCAATCCATCCTCTAGTCAGCAGCTAAGTTGACTTCCTGAAGCAAAGATCTAACCATGTTCCCCATACCCCAGGGAGCTCCAGTGTCTTCCTGTTATCTTCATGTTCAAATAGAAACTCTTTGATTTGATATTTAAAGCTTTTTGTAATCTTATCCCTTCCTATCTTTCTAGACTTAGACTTTACTCCCCTTCACTCTTTCAATCATCCAGCTATAACAGTCCACTTCCAGGTCCTCAAACACAATACTTCATCTCCTCTCTCTGCACTAGCTGTCCCTTATTTCTGGAATTCTGTGGTCCCCTTATGCTCCCCACTGCTTTTCAGTTTCCCAGGCTTTTTTTTTCAGATTTACTCCAAATCCCATCTACTTCCTATCAATTGGGGAATGGCTAGACAAGTTGTGGTATATAATTGGAATGGAATGTTATTGTGCTATAAGTGACAGTCAGAATGATTTCAGAAAAACTTGGACAGATTTACATGAACTGATGCAAAGTGAAGTGAACAGAACATTATTTAATGAAGAATTGTGAATGACTTCATTGTTCTTAGCAATACAATGATCTACGAGAATCCCAAAAGACTTATGATGAAGTATACTATCCACTTCCAGAGAAAGAACAGATATTGATTGAATGTACTTTCCTTTTTTTTATTTGAGATTTCTTGTACAAAATGACTAATATGGAAATGTTTCACATAATTGCACATGTATAACCTATATCTGTTTACTCTCTCAGGGAAGGGGAAGAGGAAGGGAGGGAGGAAGGGATAGAATCTGGAAATCAAAACTTAAAAAAAATTTCATTCGAATTAGCTGTGGACATACCCCAAGGCTCTGAACTGGAAAAAAAAAAAAAACACCTACCTGCTGGAGTCCTTTCTCAGTATCCTTCTCCTTTCAGATTTCCTTCTGTCTATGATGTCTGTACCATTTATGGACCTAGTTATTTACATGTTGTCTCCCCCACTAAAATGAAAGCTCTCTAAGGGAAGGCAAGGACTATATTTTTTTTGCCTTTCTTTGTGTCCTCAGGGCTTAGCACTGAGCCTTACATACAGCAAGGGCTTAAATGCTTGTCAGCTGATTGTTGAGAGATTCATTTTACGATGAATAAACTGAGATCCAGAGAGGCTGATTAACTTCCTTATAAATAAGGATTTAGGGTTGGAACAGCTCAACCCTATTATTTTACAGATGGGGAACTGGAGTACCAGAAAGATTATTTGCCTTGCCAATCTCAGGTGAGATAGAGGGCAGTGTAGAGGTAGGCAGAGACAGCACCTACATTTTTATGGGGCTATAGTTTCTCTACAGAGGCCCTTGGCTAGAAGGCTGGTCTTGAGGTCAGAATGATATAGGTTCAAGTTCTTCCTCAGAAACACACTGATTGTATGACCATGGGTGAATGCCCTGGCAATCCTCTAAGTCCTTACTTTACATAGTAGTTGCAGATCCACTCTGGTGGACAGTCTCCACACAAGGAATTCTCTATATCAATGAAATCCTAGGTTTAGATTCCCACCCCCTAACCTCCCCATCTCACCCCTATAAGATCCCCAGTCCCTCCCACAGTAGCTTGCACACAGAGGGAACTCTATAAACATCTACTGGGTGGAAAAGAATAATGTATGTAAAGTGCTTTACAAAGCTTAAAGTGTCACATGGCAGGAAGCTGCCATTGCTACCATCATCCACATCATGAATAACAATGCTACCAAGTCCATTGGGAACTTATTTCAATTCTTACAAAGTTCCTCTAATCAATCTATTTCACTTGGCCTATGAGAATATCCTCCCACTCCCAACTCCAGAAGATTGGACGGTGGCACTGTCTAAAGTGATATCTCCTGAAGTACTGAGATGTGATCATCTATTTTGTGAGAATGCCCAATCATCATTTATTTCTTGTATGATTTCAATGTTTTATGTCAAGCATCTTTTGGGACACTTTTCTCTGTGCCGTACTTTTTGGTACACCTAAAGTGACAATGGCCCCTCCTTAGCCCCAATAAGTCTATAAGTCATTATTGAGTGCCTACTATGTGCCAACACTGTGCTAGGCATTTTGAGGGATAGAAATAAATAAGGCATGATTTCTTCCCCATTAAGGGCAATGGGCTTATAATCTGCTTGAGGAGAAAACAAGACTAACTGCCACGAAGGAGACAGTTATCTCTTCCAGATGTTTTTGCAGTGTCACTCTTAATGCAGGGATTATGCCTGTCTGTGTCATCCAGTAAACTTGTAAGTGCTTCCTAAATGTAAATGTGACTATTTTTAATGTGAAATCTTAGTTGTAATTCAGTACATCTCAGCAGGGCTCTCTCTCCCATCAGCTTTCACAGAATTTCATTGATAGCTGCTGCATAACCTTGGAATACAAAGAAATTCACCCCAAAGTAAATTCCACCACTCATTTCTTATTCCACAGCTGCCAGTCAGTGGAAGACTTTGTACAGGCCAGTTGGCATCTCCCAGGGCAATTCTGCTTTTGTAGAGATTCATGAAGCATAAATATTGGATGAATAACATTGACTCACCAAAGGAAGAGAGAACCACTTAAATGTAAGAATACAAGTCAGGAGCACAAAGAACCGAGAGGAAGGAAAATGCATATTGCAGAGAAATAATTATTTGGGATGAACAAAAGATTTCCCGAAAACCTATTACCATTGCAACAACCGAAGAACCAGTTTGACAGAATCTCAACTTGATCTTTCCTGAGTTTCTCTGCAAAGTCTGTATAATACCTGAAAATGCTTCAGTTTCCCTTCTTTTTTTATTTTTAAAAAATCACTAACACTCAGATAAAGTAAGGACAATGAATTCACAGCTCAGCCTGTAGGGACAGGCTGATAAACAGTGCGATCAAAACAACCACCACCCCAAACACGGCCACAACAACTCCAAAGTGAGCATCTACACACAAGCCTTGACATTTGGGGGCTGAAAAAGGCCTTGAAAACAGCAGTAAACGTGCACTTCTGCACAGATTAATAGAATCTTATGGCTGGAAGGAACCTTGGAGGCCTTCCAAACGTGAATTCCTTATACACAAGCTAGAGATCAAATCTGTTACCAATCACCCTAAATTTCCACTTTTACTCATTCCTCCTTTCAACTCTCCCAAAGTATAGGCCAACGTTCTTTTCATTATCTGTAACCTCTCAATGCTCTTATGCTTTGCATATTGAGTACTGTGGTGGTGGGTGTTAGAGACATGCAAGAACAGTCTTGTACCGGCAGGTTAAATAAAAGCCTGCTAGGTATTTAAAATTACATATTTTGCTAAGAAAAAACAGTACAGACAAACCACAATGCACTATTTACTCAAGGATTGCTTTCTGTAATTTTTTTCTTAAAAATTAAGCAAGAGCAAATGAGATTAGGTTCTTTACTCTTGGGTTATGCTCTTTACAGCTTAATCAGTATTCATTATTGGTCATAAATTCATTGCATTTACAAGTCCAGGGGACTTGTGCTTATTTTCATAAGTAAACTAAAGTTTTGGGAAACTATCTCTAGAATATTAAACAAATCCAATAGTAAATGAGAGATCAACATAAGCTTATTTCCTATAGTCTAATTCCAGTCCCAAAATAATAATAATCTTGAAAATGCTCACCATGAAACCATCTTTGCTACCAACACATGACTGTATCAGACCCTCAGACAGTAACCCCTCTCTTGCTTGGGCTCCTCTGACAGAGTTTTTACATGGGAACTGTTAAAATGGCTCCATCGGACAGGAAGAGTAAAGGGTTCATTTGGTCAAATAACCTTTATACTACTAAGTTATGATATTCACCAAAAATCTGATTTTCTTACTGCAGATTCGGAGCTCAATGGTTAAAGAGGTAGGATGCATTGAACCAAGCAAAGACATGCAAAACTGGACTGATGATGCTCTCAGGTCAGAGTTTGGTAAGGCAGATATTCTAAACGCAAAAAGCAGAGGTCCTACCTACCTCAAACAATAGTGGGAGTAGTTACAAGTGGATTTGTGACATTTCAGCATTCCTCTGTAAAGTGGTAATCAGCTGCGATGGTGATGTGTGCAATAATATCACCACTTTTAGAAAAAGTGTCTGGATTGCAGAGAAAGGAAAAAATCCTCATATAATTGGATTCATCTACATATTTACTCTGTCCTGAGGAACTGGCTAAAGAGGAAAGAATCGATCAGTGAAAGCGAAGTGAATTGATAAAGTCTGTCTTCTAAGTGGGGTGTCAAACCCCAAAGCTTCTCTATTCTCGTGGGCTACCAGACACCAAGCCCATAGTAAGTTCTTCCAAACCTTCATTCATTCAGGGAACTAGACTTTTCAGATCGTAGGCATTCTGAAGGCTCCAGTTTAAAAACATACTTCAGGTGCTTTCCAGCTCGACCAATGTCCCAGGAAATCCAGACTTCTTCAACAGCCTTGCCCCGAGTCATTTCGTCTGTAATCTCAGCCACACTCGCAGGCCAGCCGGCGGCGGCGTTGGTGCAGTGAGGGCTATGGCGCCGCGCCGGGGCCAGGAGCCCGAGCCGGGCCGGAGCCGGAGCCGACGCGCGCCGGGGCTGGGCTGGCACACGGCCGGGCGCAATCCAGTGCCGGGGCTGTGCGGTGCGGTGCGGTGCGGTGCCGTACGGCCCAACCCAGTCCGCCCAGCCTAGCAGGGGAGTGAGTCCCCTCCCCCCAGGGCCCCTGCCGAAGAGCTAGACGAACCTGACTCCTGCAGGGACCAAGGCAGGGTACCCCCAGAGCGGAGCCGAGCGGAGCCAGCTGGGGACGGACGAGGAGCGAAGGGGTAGGGAGGAGAGCGGAGGGAGAGGAAGGCTCATTCAGAAAAGCCCGCCACAATCTCACTGCGCTTTCAAAACAAAAACAAGCACCCGTCAGCCGCACTCACGCCACCAGGCTGACACGCACACACACTCCCAGCGTTCGCAGACTGTCACTGACACCCCCCTCCTCCTGGCATCCTGCTTTCTTCACGCACAAACTGACTCCTGAACCCCGAAACATCCCGCTCCCCCAAACACACCTCCTTACATTCACATTATCCCAACACAAACCTTCCTCCTGTTTGCAGAAAACACACAACGGGTACACCGTTACTCCCAGCCGCCTCAACCGAACTCCAAAACACCCCCTCCCTGAAATGGATTCCCAACACAATCTTTTGCTGATACCCTCCAAACAAGGCACCCCCAAATATGCCCCCTAACGCTGACCCCCTCAAATAATACAACTCTTACTCGGACTCCCCGCAAACACTACTTACACCGATTACCTGAAACACACACCCTTTATGCTGACACCTCAAAAAACACAGCATTCCCCAAACACACCCGTTATACTGACACCAAAACATACGCCTTTACACTTCCCCAAAGATACACCTGGCCGCTGCAGAAATCTCCCAAACCCTGCCCCTCTCAGAACAGTACTCTTCAAACACCCAGCATACACACAGCCTCAGCAAACATTCCCCCAGACACCGAGCCCTGAACACTCACCCTCCCTTCTTAACAGTAAACACTAGGAACCCACCTCCCGCCTCCACGTCTGCCCCAATAACAATGACTTACGACGGCACCCTCTCAGAGACAGCCATCTCCTCACTCTCGTTGCACACTCGCGCCCTCGCCACGACACACCAGCCACGGTGACATAATACTCACCCCCTCTCCCCCGCCCTTCGCACACCCCTGGCACGCTGCGCCCGTCCACAACACGCCCCTCGAACTCTCTCGGACACTCGAGACACCTTTTCCTCCCCCTGGCAGAAGCACGCAAGCACACTGGCACGCGCGCAAGCACGCACACACACACGCACACACTTTTGAAGCACCGCTGCAGGAATGTGCGGCCCTCCCCTCTTCCTAGCCCAGCCCAGTTCAGCCCCAAGCCCGCTCAGTTCCGCACGCCGCAGCCGGACCGACTCACAGGGCTACAGGCTTGGGGCAGCGTTGTCTCCCCGCCACAGCCGTGTGCGCTGCCCGGGCCAATGGCGGAGCTCAGCGGTGAGCTCACTCACCACAGCCCCGCCCCCTCGGCTGCCTCGGCAAATCCGGAGGTGGGAGTGGTCATGACGTCACCAGGATCCGAGGAGAGGCAGGCGTCCGGGAGCCCCGAGCTTGAGCAGAGAGGGGACTGAGCAGGCACTGCGCCCCCTGAGTCCGCAGGGCGCGGGCTCGGGGCTGTGCGCGCGATAGGCGCCTGTGCTCCCGCTGGGGAGGGGAGGGCAGGACGAGGACTACAAGGCTTCTCCGAGGACCCCTGCCCCTCATTAACCCCTAGGACCGCTCTGGACACATTCAGGATACCCGGGGCTCCAAACGGCCTCCTTTCCCCTAGCCCATTCCCCTCGCTCTGTTTTTCTCCCTCCCCTCTTCAAGACCCCACTGGCGGAAGAGCCACAGCCGTGGTCCTCTGCACAGACGAGAGGAAAGCCTGCCCCATGCCGTCCCTCCACTGGAGCCGCATTTCTAAGGCCCCATAGGGCTCACCAGAGCCCAGTCTCTCTTCGAGCCTCTGTTGGGCCCGGAACACGGGAACAGGAGGCTCCACGCGTACCCTAACGCCACTCTCCCTCCCAGCCCCTCTTACGGACTTGTCCTCTTTCCTCTTTCCCCTCTGCAGCTCAGTGGGGCTTTTCTCCCTCCTAGCTGCCCCTCCCCCATTCTTCACTGGTCCCCGATTTAGGTGGCCAGGACGGTCTCAGCCTGTGCTGTTGGGGACCCACCTGATTGCTTCCCCAGCCCTCCTCGTTCTCTGCCCCTCCCGAGGATCCCCTTCCCTCCCCAGGGCTTCGCG
This sequence comes from Bettongia penicillata ogilbyi, assembly GCA_023548195.1. Lineage (NCBI taxonomy): Eukaryota > Metazoa > Chordata > Mammalia > Diprotodontia > Potoroidae > Bettongia > Bettongia penicillata. The sequence continues at coordinate 3,913,160 of JAJHZJ010000561.1, read as the reverse complement.
ACTCGGCCCCGGAGAGCCTCAAGAGTCGTGGTCACCTCACTACCCTCCCTTGCAGTCCCGTTCCCTCCCCGCACCTCTCCGCTGGGGGTGGGGGGTGGGAGCCTTTGTTGGCCCTTCCTTCCTCCCTCCCTCCTTCCCTCCATCCGGCGCCGCCTGCCCGCGGAGCCTGCAATGCAGCCGCGGGAGGAGCCCTGCTCTGCGGAGAGCGCGAGAGTGAGGGGGAGACAGATCTAGGGAGCGAGAGACAGTAAGAAATACAGAGACCAGGGGAGAGAATGTGTATATGTGTGTGACATACTGACGGAGACAGGCAGGCGGCAGAGAAGAGGCTACAGAAGGGGAGAACGGAGGAAGGAAGACAGAAGGCAGAGGAGAAGGAGGCCCCAGAAGGGGAAAGAGCCGAGCAAGAGGGACTAGGCAAGAGGGAGCTGTCCCAGCACGCTTCAGAACTGAGGACAGCACCCCGAGGAGGCTGCCGCGGGTATTGTGGCCCGAGTTAAAAGCCCAGAAACCCCGCAGAGAGGATGAGCTCAGGGATGCAAATCAGACCACTGAGGGAGAGGGGAAACAGTTCTTGTATGGAGCTAGAGCCACGTCCCACTAAGGACGGAATCTTCCATGGTTCCCCACTGAAAAGAAGTCCGAAGCATTTAACCCGGCATTCGACGCCCTCTACAAACTGTCCCCAACTTACTTTTCCGCACTTATCTCCCAATAGTATCCCTCTTCTCCTTCTGCCAGTTGGTCTGCTTACTATCAGCCAAACTAACCGTGAGCTTCCTACCAATTTTCATTCCCGCCCCCCACTTCTCTCTTCAACCCCCCACCCTTTTCGTACACTCATTTGCCTATCCAATCTATCAATCATTTCCATCAAGTCTTTCCGGACCAGCCCACTTGCTGTCTATACCAATCTTTTGCAGTCATTCCAAGGGGAAATACTCCATAATGGTTCCAGCGTCCTCATCTCTAACACGGGAAGGTTGGACAAGATGGCCTGCCAGGTCCCTTCCAACTCTAGATCTGTGAGGCTATGAATGTACAATTCTTTTATATGTAGAGAGGCACTGTGGCTTAGTGGATAGAAGAAGCCTTGGGAGTCAGAACAAGCGAATTCCAAATCTTGCCCCTGACACATACTATAACTCCATGACTCTCTAAGATTATGAAGTTACAGAGAGTTGCTATCAACACTAGGGGAGGGAGTTTCCACACTGGAAGCTCTTGACAATAATGAAACATTTTGTATTTATAGATAACTCTCACAGAATCTAAGATTCTGTTGCCAGGATCTTATGGCTTTAGGATTGGTAGAGACTTATAGAAGCATCTGGTTCATCTCATCCAATTTCAGATTAGAGGGAACTGTGGTCCAGAATTCTGAAATCACTTCACCAAAGTTAGATAGGTGATAGGTAACAGGATTGAGACTTCCAAATCAGGTCTCTTGCCCCAAATCCTTGGATGTCATTAGGCAGAGGAGGCCGGAAGACCCCTCTACAGGAATCTTATGGTGGGAACTTCTTTGCATATGGGTTTGGTTAGATGGACTTTGAGGGCTCTTACAACTCTCAAATTCTGTGATTTTGTGGCTCTTTCCTTGACAATGATCAATAATTTCCCTTTAAAGATCATGGAGCAAACCTGTGGAGGTTTAGGTTACTGCCCATGATCACTGAAGATCATAGCCTGGGACTTGGAAAGGATATTAGAGGTCATCTAATCCAATCCCTTTATTTTACAAAGGAAGAAACTCTAGTTTGAATCACTTGCCCAAGTTCATGCAGCTATTAAGGATTCGAACCCAGGCCTTCAGATTCCAAATCTAATATTTTTTCTAAATTAAGCATTTTGTTGGCACTGATTAGCACTGGGTCACTGTTTACCTCCCTGCTTCTGCTAGAAACTCAGACTTGAATGGGAACTGTTAGGACCAACTCAGAGAGAAGGTTGACAAGAGTAACCTTAAGATGCCATCTGCCATTAGCCATAAACCAATAGGAAGGCTCAGTAACTTAGTAATTGTTGTTCTGCTGGCTGGCTGCTCAGATAATTAAATGGAACCTCAAGTCAAGCCCCTCCCCTTTCCAGGATTCCTCTATCCTTTTTTGGTCACAGGTCATAGATTAAGAGCTGCAAGGAACTTTAGAGATCCATTCCTGGTAATCTTCTCACTATATCACCAGCATTCTGGCTACCATGCTCATTTTTCTCCCTTCTCCCATCACTGCCCTACTGATAACTTGCCACTCTAGTCATCTTCATCCTTACCCCCCATACTCCTTTATAGTCACCCTTATGTGATGTCTTCACCCATTAGAATGTAAAATACTTTTTTGTTTGTGTCTTCAGCACCGAATAAATTATCTATCTGTCTGCTTACCTATCTGTCTGTCTATCTGTGCCAAACCTCTCATATCCTTATTTTATGGATGAGGAAGCAGAGATGCAGAGAAATGAAGAGATTTCTCCAACATCCCACGGGCAGTAAGTGACAGACACAGAATTTGAAGCTATATTACCTTAAAGGTCCAAGATCTGAACCCAACTGAGCATTCTTTCCAGATCTAACACTATACTAAGATTAAAGTCATGAGAACCAAGTTCTCATTTGTTCTGAGCCTGCTAGTAGATGGTGGAATTGGTCCTAGTTCCATGAGCAATAAACCTCTCCTCATCCCATGGTGCCTATCAGTGTTCATCAGAGAGTCTTAAGGAAGGGGAACCTACTCTTTGCACAGTATAAGAAATCTAGTTCTAAGGATGATGAAGAGAGCAGCAGAATTTGGAGTTTGGGGTTTTCCATATTGTGAGATCCAGGGTCTATTTATGTATTTAATCTTTCTTTGGATGGATCACTCTACCCCTCCAGTCTAGCCATTGGGGAACTAGGGTAACCAAGATTATTTATGTGGGTGGGGGTAGGGAAGTAAGGAAATTACCATAACTCACTGGCTTCTGTACCTGTCACTGTGGAGCCACTAGGGACAACTTATTTTGCCTCATTGCAAAGTCTACCGTGCTTTGGTTAGTCAGAGATCACAGGAAGGATTCACCAGATTTACTTTAAGTGGTGTAAATGACACCTAGTCTGGGAGCTCCTCTTACTAACTCTGTATAAGATAGACTTGTCAAGAAGCAGACTTTTCTTCTTTTAATTTTTCAAGTATGGTAGAAATCCAGCAATAAGTCTGTATTCCAATAATTAACTTGAACCACATAAGTGCCTTTCAATCATTTCTTAACCTGGAAGGAAGAAAGTGAACCTCTAAAGAAAATATCAATAATTTGTGGGAATTTAAGGGTAACATAAGCTATTGGGGAAAATCTGGGAAATACTCCAGAAATTTACTTGGCTGGTCCTATAACATCCCATAAAAGAAATGGACCTACACATAACCAGACTAACACACTGATAGTACAATAATGCAAATCACCTCTATAGGAGGGTATATGACACAAAACTCTGAAAATTCAGACTGGTCAGTTTCACAGTGCATGTTTATAAACCATAGTTGACTATGTCTCTCTCTTCAGAGCCAGAAAACTGGAACAAATTCAGTTGAGATGGGGAGGGACCCCAGAGGAGAGTCTATCCTTGCCAGGATAGGACCTGCTAGGATTTCGGAGACTGGGGACAGGAGAAGAATCTTAAGGGGACAGCGATCTCACCACTGATCAGAGAAAAAGTACATCTTCCACCTGTGGTGTCCTGGGGCAGAGTGCCCCACTATAGTTAGACCTCTGCCATTTTAAATTTAATTTCAGTATTTTTTCCATTATGTTTTTATAGCAGGCAGCAAATAATATGAGCATACTATGTAGATTTAGATATAATTTAAGAAATCAGTATAGAAAATTCTCTGGTGTGTGTGTGCGTGTGTGTGTTTGAATGGTGGACATTTACTATCTAGCAGAATGCGAACTCTTTGAGGAAAAGGCTTGTCACCCTTCTGTATTTGTACCACCAGTGCCTGGCACATTTAATAAATTGGTTTATTTTGTTTGATTTACTATCAATGCCACGTAACAAAGTTGAAATTAGGCAATATCAACTAAATTCACTTCCAATTCTGAAGACAAATTTTGAGCTATTAGAGGAATAGAAATTACTATTTGAAAAATAAACATATTTGTGAGTTTCTGAAGATCTATAAACATCTGTTTCTAAAAAATTTTAAAAGCCCTCATGATAACAAGAAAGACAGCCTACTAACCTACTGATGTTAATTTGCTGCCTATCCAGGGAAAAACCAAGAAAACAAATAATCTGTTTTTCAAGGTGTGGGACATAATTTAAAAACAGAGTGAAAGATATCTGAAGTGAATTCACTAGAAGCGTCAAAATAGCAAAAAATGATAAAATCTAATGTTTGTAAGTTTTTGGGGAAAAGTTTTTTGCTTATTTGTCATCAGTCAATAAGCATTTCTTAATTGCCTACTATATGCAAAACTCTATGCTAGGCTTTGGAGATACAAAACCAAAAATAAAACATATACCCTTTAGGGATTTAAATCTATGGAGGGGATAAAACGGATAAGGAAGGCAGTTTTCTCACATAGGAGAATACCTGAAACAAACCTTGAAAGGAACTAGGCATTTTAAAGGGAGAGGTGAGGCTCCCTTAAATCCAACGGTAGTCATTGATGAATTATGCCCACAGGGGTGAGGAACATGCAGTTTCAAGGACACATGTGGCCCTCAGGTCCTCAAGTGCAGCCCTTTGACTGAATCCAAACTTCAGAAAATAAATCCCCTTAATAAAGTATTTGTTTTTGGTCTCAGTGAAAGGGCTGCACCGTAGGACCTAGCAAATCACATGTAGCCTTGAGGCCATAGGTTCCCCACCTCTGGGTTATGGTATTTAAGAGCTAGAAGCTCTTAAAGAAATATACAAAAGAAATCATTCTCTACTGTGTTTCAGTTGAACCAATCAAGAAAGGTCAGTTAAAAGTTTGGATAAGATAATTAAATAAGCAGGTCCTAGAGAATGGGGCTTTCTCAAGCAATCTGGTTCCATAGTGCCATATTGGATAAGTACTGACTGTACAGACTTGGGAGAAGGGAAGTCAGAGGAAATACTTCTTAGCTGCGAACCCATAAAAAGGTGACTCAGAGAACACCATTTAGACCAGAAAAAATGAAAGGCAATGCATCACCTAACCCTCCTACCAACTTCATCAACACAATCTTTATTCTGGGCCAGGCCTAACCTGGCCTGTCTAGTGATTCAGGTTTAGTACGTAAACATACAGTAATCACCCTGTTGGAAAATGGGTAGTGATTGTCTATGATCTATGCTTGTGTCCAGGGAGAAATGAAAAGTAGAAAAATATGAGCTAATCTAACTGTCACTTCTTTTGGTTTTATAATGAGGTTAGGCCTTCTGGATGTAGGGATATGGGTGGCAACCATGGCTACTCTCATTATGTTTTGATTAGTATAATATCGAAATGATTTTCCATTGTGTGAACTCACACTGACTGATGGGTGAAGAAAAATCTTAGTATCATGGAAATCTCAGTAGTTAGAAGGGCCCTTAACAATGCATCTAGTCTAACCCATACATGAATCCAATTCAATTTATTACAACAAATAATAAACTCCTATCATATGCAATGTACTATGGTAGATGCTGAGGACAGAAAAGGCAAAGACAAGAGTCTATACCCTCAAAGAGCTTATGCTGTATTTGAAGATAAACATGAACATATATGGAAATATCAGTTAATTTGGTGCAAGAAAGAATATCACCTCAACTATTGTCTCCCCTTGGACCTTGATGGAGATAGCTTGGACCATGAACCCAAGATCCTTGAGAACAGCAGGTTCCCTGTGACTACTAGCTCTGCTTCCGGCCTGGGTCCTATAGCCATCATTTAGGGAAGAAGTCATTGTGGTAAGGGCACCCACTTTCTTTGCCATTACCAACACCAAATGCTTACTAGCTGTCCCCATTAGTCAGGCAAGCCCAAGAGCCCTGGCAGTGGCAACCACTGATCCTACTTATAGCTAGCACTTGAAGCTGTTATCCCAGGAAGCCCAAACCCTGTGGAGATGGGACATGGTAACATCTTGTACAGGCTCTGGCACCCTAGCCTCCTCAGCACCCAGGGCTATGGAAGACCCAGAAAATAAAATTCTTGTGAGGATTTGGCACTGTCATATGGTGAATATCAGAAATGGCTAAGGTTATCTGAAGAAGTCACATTACAGAAGACACATATTACCATCTGCTTTGCCATTGCACACAAAGGACTATGGGACCTTTTCATCTGACTTGACATTGAAACCTCCAAGTATGTATTGTCTCCTTTCCCTTAGAATGGGGGCTTCCTGAGTATAGGGACTGCATTAATTTTTACTGGTTTCTCTAGGGCTTTGCATTGTAACAAGTGTTTAATGAATGCCTCATCATTCATTCATTCCTTTTCCCAGCTCTCTTCTACCTCCTCTGCCGCAGTTGTTGGTGTCCTTCAAAGCACAGCTCAGGTGTCAACTCCTATGGGAAGTCTTTCTGGCTCTGTCTAGTTGCTAATGCTTACTCCCTCCCCAAATAATCATTTTATCTATATATAACCTATATATATATATATGCATATATATATATATATGTACATGTATCAGAATGTGAGCTCATTGGGGGTTTTTCATTTTATCATTTCATTTTATCAAGCATAGTGCTTTGAATACAGTAGGTGTTTAATATTTTTTACTTGAATTAGATTGCACAGTCAATTTGACCTGAAAAAAAATTAGGCCCATTTGCTTCCATACAGTCCAACTCCAGACATCTCTTTTTGCCTCAAGCAGGGATGGCCAACAGCAAAAAAAAAGAAAGTTAGCTTTGGCTTTTCTCCACCCATCTCTGTTGGTTCCCCTCTGCTCTTTGGTCCTTCTCCTTCCTGAAGCACCAAAGAAACTTCTCTTGTCCTTTCTACTATGCTTTGTGTCAGGGGTGGGGAACCTGCCATCTCAAGGCCTACTCTACGTAAACCTGCTCTGGATCCAAGGCATTATGGTGTAGGGAGTGCGATAGAACACTGGACTGTGCGTCCCAAGATCCTGCACTCCAGAAGACTTTTTGAGGGTACAGGCTGGGTTGTTTTTGTTTATTTCTTTGTTTTAATATCCTTAGTGTCTAGCACAATGTGTGGCACATAGCAGATATTTAACAAATGTTAAAATGAGTGGAATTCTCCTTGACAAGGAAAACAAAAGCAGCTCATCAATAGAAGAAATAACGTATGGGGAAAACAATTGCATGTTTCTTGCTGAAAAACCACAACTGGTTATGGTGGTGATAACAGAGATGGGGGGTGGAAGGTGAGGAGAAGAGGAGTTATCCATACATGTGGTCTGCCTGTGTGGATCCTGCTAGCTAGATGGGAGCCTCTTTACCAATGAGAGGCCTGAGGCCCAGAGAGGGCAAGAGATTTTCCCCCGGATAGGCAATGGCCCAGAGTCCCTGACTAAATCCTGCTGAAAATGACTGCGCTCAAGGACCAAACTGCTTTATCCTCCAAACACATCCCAGTAGGGATAACCACAAAATGTATTCATCTATAGTAACTCAGATTTCAAGGCATAGGCTGGTGTTCTTTTTTATTGTCTGCTTAAAAACCCTTTCCCCTCCTGAACTGGTAGCATTTATTTTTGTCTGAGGGTCTTGAGTGGTGGTGGATTATAACCATAGTAATAGAGAGACAGCCTGGCATAATATAGAGAGGGTGGGGAGTGAGGTGAGGGACAGTGGCAATCAGAGAGATCTGGCTTCAATTCCGCCCTCTGACACATACTGCTCGTGTGATGAGAGAAAAGTCATTTAACCTCCTAGGGCCTCCACCAACCCTCTAAAACTTGAGGTTACAAAGGAGTTGCTGATCTATATTGGTGGAGGGACTTTCCTCACTGGGAGTTCCTTATACCTGTATTGTGTGAAATTTAACCAAAAGGTAAAATGAGGCAATTCTCTAAGCACAATAATAGTTTATTAATAGGGTGCCGAACCTTTTAATAAAGGATGGGTCAAATGGCACTCACTGACTCTGAACAAAAGGCATCAAATTGAAGAAGTGATTCATTTTTATAAGTATAGAACAAAGAAAAGAACAAAAAAATATAATTGGCCAGTGTCACAGAGGTGTGGGATCACGATTGGTTACAATTAAACCAATAATAGGGCATAGGATAAAGAACGTGGGATGGAGACAACCTCTCTATCTCTAAGGAGTGTTTTTGTGAATTTTATGGATCTCAGCCAAATCCTGAGGTCATTGATAGGGACCCAGGTACTTAGACAAACTGGTGCCCAGGGATTACATAAGACCATTTTTTAAAAAGATGGGACAAGGTCAGTTAGTTCAATTATCCTTCTCAAGGACACAAACCTTGCATGAAATGCTAATATAATGTTTTTAAAGATTATTGAGAACAGAGCTTTTCTTTACCTACCAGTGATTGTGAGAAAACTTAAACCTTTGATATCTAACTTCAGAGAGAGAGGAGACTGAACTTTTGTATACATGAGTTTCTTCAGGCAGAAAGAGAGAAAAGGCTTTAGGTTTGTTACATAGAATACAGAACATAGTCACATAAAAAATCACGGAGGAAAATCAAATATAAAATGCGGGATCAAGAATTAATTCTCTCACACCAATGAAATCATAGGTCCAGAACAAAAAAAAATGTATCTCAATTATATAGTGTTTCAGGTTTGCAAAACATTTTATGTGTATCATCTTATTAGATCTGACCAAACTGCCAAAAAAGGTAGACTTTCCCTTCCCCAAATATGAAGCAAAGCAGGGGTTGCACAGACATACATGGAAACCATTTCAAATCCACCCACTTGACAAATGCTGTCTGATGGTCAAGTGCTGGCAGAAGGAACCACTTAGAGTTTCCTTTCCAGGGAAATGACTAGCCCTTAGAAATACAGAGGAAGAATTGCTGCCATCATACCTGTCATGTCACAATCATTTCTCATGTTGCTGACATTTAAGATGGCTAACCAAAAGGGAGGCATTATTTTCATCCTTAAGTATATTTAGAAACCATCACCATCACAGGCTCTTTGTGGAAAGGAGAAGTTGACACATGTAGCTTGCAGTGAGTTTTCATACGTTCCAGTGCCAAATGTTCAAACTTTCTCGGGACTCAATATCATCAGTGAAAGGCTTGTCTCTCTCAGGCTGACCAGGATGTCTTGGGGGTCTCCCTCTCTCCTTGACTGTCTCTCAGACTGCCTAGTCTTCCTTGAAGATTCCCTACCCTCTCAGCCAGTTGTTTGGGCTTTTCTGAAAAGATTTTTGTATTTTTGTAATTACTTATACTTTATTTAATAAATACAAATTATCTTATATTTACTAATCTGCGTATATGTTTGGAAGCACCTTGAGAGCAGGTAGCCCTGGCTTCCCTGTTGCCTTTATATCTTCAGTGCCTATACTGATGAACATGTGATCTTGCTGGCTGAACTTTCCCCTCTTTTCATGCAGATCCAAAGCTATCTACTCTTGCCCATCCTGTATGATCCTTACCCATGTCTTACTTTAAATTCACTACAGATAACTGAGTTCTTTGTTCACCTCAAGGAACAATGAGCTGGAGCCTTTCTTCCATTTTTCCTGACCCTGAGAGGACCTCAGTGGAACACTCTGACTGTCCATCTGTCATTACTCATGAATAATGAATGACAAAGCATTTATTAAGTTCTTCCTATGCGCAAGGCACTGTGCTAAGCGCTAGAGATACAAACAGAGAGGGAAGTCAGTCCCTGCTCTCAAGGGGCTCACGTTCCAATGAAGGAGACAATACACTTGGAAGGTTTCAGCTCAAGTCCAAAGGGAAGGTCCCATGGTCCTTAGGGGGCAGCAAGAAAGCAGAGGTTAACCCCTCTTCTATAAAGCCTTCTCCACTTTGTTTCTGTGTTAACTAGTTGACAGTGATAAAGATTTCTTTTTCTGGGTCTTCGTAGTCGAGGCTAAAGAATTGCAGGAAGTTACCTGGCTACATTTCCACAGGGGTTACTTCCCAGGATGCCAACCACAGGTGCTGAACATATGACCGCCCCATTTTCTTCTCCTAGCATGCATTGCCCAGATGATCTATTTTACTCTTATTCTTCAAAAGTCCTTAAGAATTTGAGTGTCCCAGCCCCCACAATTTTGTGGACACATAGTAGGCACTTCAGGACACTTACAATGGAGCTTCCTTTATTGACTCACTCCAGGGCCTATTAAATAGTTTGTTTGGCTTTGCTATCTGTAAAGCTAAGAAGAGTTGTTCATTAGGACACGTGAACACCCACCAAATTATACTTGTCTCTAATGCTAAAGTGAGATGTTCCTCTGGAAGGAAAAGAACTTTCAATGACACCATTTGTTTTAAACTCACTTTCAAGTGGCTTGGAATAATGCCAGAATCTTTAACCAAATATAAATGGGCTCCCACTCACTTTCTCACCAGCAGTAAAAAAGCAAGAAAACCAGGGGAAAAATGATTTAAAAAATTTTTTAAATGGATTTAAAAGATCATATTCTTTCTATACTCTCTGGTTTTCCTCTTCAGGTCCTGCCTATACCTCTTACCCCTCAACAAGAGCATCCTAAAGATTCATCCTCTTAAGGCTTTGATTAGGCTGGGGTGAATGGGGACTGGAGGTAGCTGAAAGCTTTTGAGATCCTCAAGCTTTTAAGATGGCCAGTTCCAGAGCACCATGGGAATCCAGTAAGTGGGCAGAAGCCTGTAATTACCACCACATGGGGCACTGCTGATGGCTTTTTTCAGTATCTACCAAACCATCTTGAGTGGTCTGAAGCAGCCCCAATCAACGTTGCCTCTTGGTTCCCACTGAGAGTGGAGAATTCACTTCTGTTCCTGTTGTGGGGTCCCTGAGTTACCTCAAACAGGCCTTCAGGTGAGGTAGCAAACATAATCTATTTTACAAAACTATAAAGTCTATGCATTTTTTATGCCCTAAAAATTATACTGAATTATTCACCTCTTACATGAAATGGTTGAAAGTTACATCACTTCCATTTTTCATAACTTAAAAAATGTGAATTATTAAGTAGCACTGCTCTCTGCTCTCTGCTCTGTCTCTTAGTCCCATTCCTACATTTAGTCACTTCTCAATTTTCACGGTGCTCTCCATTATCATTAGAACAGGAGGGCAGAAGAGGGGTGTTTATTCATGGGGAAGTCCGCAGTAGGGATGTCCAGCCCAGCTATTTCCTCACCAGGACCCCAGTCCCTAGACTAGGGAAGACAGTACCAAGGAGGTGAGGTTTGGGAGGCTCTGACATTCCAGTGCTGGGAGTGGAACTGCATCTGACTCTGGTATTATAAAATGGAAGATATCAAGAGAACACTTCTCTGTCTTTGGAAAAGAACATTGCTTGAGTCAGGGGTGCCATTTGCAAGATAGAGATGGGAGGTAGGTTGGTTTACAGAGCAGCACAGGCAGGCGTGAGCAATTTAACAGAGTAATTCAAATAATATGTTAGCACAATCACCTTTGTAGATGAGTTCTTTTGGAATTTCTCACTTAATCTTATATCTTGTTGAACTGAGCTGGAATTTGATCAATTTCGTAGCGCTCCCTGGGAAGGCAGAGGATAGCACCATGGACTTCATAGCAGACAAAGGACTAACCAAGACCACACCACCCTCCTCCAGCTTTCCTGCTCCAATAATATACATTTTTCTGTCTTAGAGAATTGCTGGTTATTTTATAAGCAAATGCAGGGGCAAAGGAAAAAAAAAAAACAAAACCTCAAAGCAACCACAGCCTCTAAACCCTCATAGATCCACCACTCAAAAACAAGAAGCAAAACCCAGCCTGTTTAAGACCTGGGAGCAAGGAGTCCTCTCTGCTTAATGATACTAGCTAATCTGGATTTGCAGCCAGAGGATTTAAATTCAAATCTCAGTCCTTGTAATCTGTAAGTGTGACCTAGGGCAAGCCATTTACCTTCCAGAGGCTCCCTTTACTCATCTATAAAATAGAGGGGTTTGAACTAGGTGAGTTAAGGTCACAAGATAATGTATGTCAAAGGCAGGATTGGAATCCAGGTCCTCTGATTCAATGGGAAGGTTTGGAAAAAGAAGACAGAGATTCAAATCCTGGCTATATCTCCTTCAATCTGAGTGACCTTGGGTGCATCACTTAACCTTTCTGGCCTTAGTCTCCCCCTCTATAAAATAAGGGGTTAGGCTGGATGACCCTTTCAGCTCCAAAAATATAAGCTTTCCCCTCTGTAGCAGACCACCCTGTAGATGGACTGAATTGCAGGTTTTTTCCTGGAAGAGCATGCTCTGGGTACCTGGTGTGATGGGAAGGATCCTTGGGCCAAACATGAGAAACCAGTGCAATTGAGGCTTGGGTGGGGGGGATCCCCACACCCTAGGGTCAGCTGCAGCTTCCCTGGAAAAGGCTCAACGTTCCTACTCTGCTTGGGACCCTTGCATTCTGGGAAGCTGCCGATCAGGATCGGAATGACGCAGGCTGGCTAAAGAGAGTCAAATGTAATTTACTTAGGAGCTAAGGCATAATTACATGGAGCAGATTTTCCAGGCTGGGTTCCTGCCCTTCTGGACTCATCTCTTCTATTCTTTAGATTAGCAACCACTCATTAATGAACCCAGAAGCCCATATCCCCCCCTGAATCTGGCACCACTATGTCACTCTAGGATGAATCACAATGTGCTCCAACTTTAGAAACATACTCCTGATATCTTCTAATTCCCACCTTCCCTCCTCTCAACCCCCCACATCCCTATGGAAGGCATGTGGCAATCTGTCTCCAGGGCCACTTCTGGGCCTGGGGAGGAACAGTCAATCAGGGGGCAGGGCAAAGAAGAGACTTAAGTCTCACCCATCTGGCTTAGCCTAGCCCCAAATCATTAAGATCTGAAGAACTGGACATAGATATGCAGAATTTCAGAGTAGGAAAGTACCTCATTGGCATCTGATCCAGCCCACAGCTGGATAAGAATTCTGTTTTTATCACCACCCCGCCAAAGATGGCTATCCAGCCTTGCTGATAACCTCTGGGGTGGAAAGAGGCTCCGCCTCCTCACGTGGCCTGTTCCTCCCTGGAGTAGCTCTAATGGTACAAAAGCTCTTTCTGATCTCAAGCCTCCGTCCACTTCTGCAATTTTTACCCATCATTTCTGGTTCTCCCCTCTAGGGTCAGGAGAACAATCCTATGACTTGAAATACTTGAAGATGGAGGTTATGTTCTTTCCCCCCTCCAGTCTCTCATCCTTCTGTCTTCTCCCCATTTCCCACATCTGCTCCACAGAACGCCCAAGAACTCTGGCCTGGGGCAAAAGTGGAAAGATTCCTGCTCCTGGCCTTTTCTATCTCCAGCCCAGTGCCCCAAGTTCTGAACACAGGAGCAGGAAGGTCCAGAGCCTGGGTTCTGCCTCTGAGCTCCAACACCTGTATGATGGTGTCTGAATGAACAGCATCTGACATTTTCATAGCCCCTAAATGTTTATAAGGTGCTCTGATCATTAATCTCATTTATGCCTCATGATAACCCTGCAAGAGGGTACTACAAGTATCCTCATGTTACATATGAGGAAACTGAGGCTCAGAAAAGCTAAATGACTTTCCCAGGACCACATAGTTAGGAAGCTGTAAAAGTCTTTAAACTGAGCTATTCCTGACTCCAGGGCCACCCTGCCCCTTAGGCCAAAAGCAAGCCTTTAAGGCTCTGTCACTAGAGAAAGGCATTGGTCATTCTCCTGCCTGATTTTGCTGTTCTTTCCAGGCAATGTTGTTAGAGTGGGCTAAGTGGCATGGAATGCTAGACCTGGGGTCAGGAAGACCTGAGTTCAAATCATACTCTTATTAGCTGTGTAACCCTGGGCAAGTCCCATACCCCTATTTGCCTCAGCTTCCTCTCCTGTAAAATGAGCTAGAGAAGGAAATGGAAAGCCACTCCAGTGTCTTTGCCAAGAAAACCCCAAATGGGGTCACGGAGAATTGGACAAGACTAACTTCCAAACACCAATGAGCTGGCCAATGTGTTAGACTCTGGGAATACAAAAGCAAAAATTCCTCCGGAGGATTTCACTTCTATTTGAGGAAACAACACATCTACCTCTAAGTATACACAAGTAAATACAAGAGAGTAGAAGTGATATTTAAACCCAGGCCTTCTGACTCCCAAGCCAGCATGCTTTCGGCTGCCCCACAGGGCCTGTTGCTATGTGCAATGAATTGTCTGTAAAGGAGCCATCGTGAGTCATCAGCCCTCATTAGGAGACATAAAGCAGGCACCATCAGCCTATAGAAATTCTGAAACAGTTCCTATGTCGTAGGCTGTTTCCATGAGTGAACTCAGCCCCTTTGACTTTGAACCTGAAGCGCACCCCCATCTAAGGTTAATCTCCACTCTTTCGCTTCCCTAGTCGGGTCAACCTTGATGTCCCATATAAAGGTCCAATTCTTATCCTTGTGTCTTTGCCCAGCTGATTAGTCTTCCTCTCTCTCTCTCTTCTTCTTTACCTGATCACAACTGTGGGACAAATGCATGCTCATCGTATCTTCTCCATGGAGTCTTACTTGACCCCTGGTACCATGACTGATCATAGGCTCATAGGGTTGAGAGCAGGAAGAGATTTTGAAGGTCATCTACTCCAATCCTTTTATTTTATAGAAGACTAAGTTGAGGTTTAGGGAAGGGAAGCAATCTGCTAGGGGTCACACAGGTATAAGTGGACAAATTGAGATTAGAACCCAGTTCCTCAGACTCCAAATCCAGGGTTTTTCCCACCACAACCTCCTTCACCTTTGAACTGCTCCCCCATTTGCAATCTCTGCAACACACATTTTCACACAATTCTACATTGCCTTGAGCTGTCTCTTCCTGTTGGAATCCTACCCATCCTCCAAGGCTTAGCCTAAATCCCACCTTTTCCATAAAGCTTCTCCTCTTTGTGCCCCTTAGACATGGTTTCCCCCTCTTTTTAACTTCTGGTGCAAATTTCTTGTTTATGCCACTTCTCTGACTCACCACACAGGCTATCTTGTATCATAATGGTCAGTATACAAGTCTTCACTTCCCAGCTTGATATAAGCCATTTAGGGCAGGTCTTATGGATAATCGTGGACTCTCAAGGTTGAAAGGGACCTCAGAGATTGTCAAGTTTAACACATAGATGAACAAGAATTTCTCCTTCCCTTCCCTCTCTCCCAACAGTATTTCTAATAGGTCATTACCCAAATTATCCAATTTTTCTTGAATAATTCCAATGAGGAGCAGCCCATTGGGGAGGAGGGAATATTAGGAATATTTTTCCTGATATCAAGTCAAAAGCTGTCTCTTTTCAACTTTTATCCAGTGTGTCTCGTCCTGCCCTGAAGTCAAGCTGAACAAGGCTAATCTCAGTACTTCAAATGCTTGAAGCCCCTGTAACATGCAAGGGCCTCCTACCCTTGCTTTCATTTCCTGCCCTAGCTGCGAGGAAGAATCAATCAAAACTCTGCAAACAATTCAGATCTCCCCAAGTGATGTCCCATGGTGCCTTTCTACAGGATCATTGATTTCAGAAGACTTTTTGGAAATTATTAAACTCAACCCTTTCATGGTATTGGAAACGAGGCCCAGAGACAGAGAAGGCCTTGTTCAGGGTCAGGATTTGAACCTAGGTCTTCTGACTGTAAATCCATTTACCATGGTTGGAGAGAAGCTGCCATTTCCTATCAAGAGAGAAAGGACGGCAACTTGATTTTATTGGTATAGGGAGATCCCAGGCAATTCTCTACCAATGCAGGTCAACATTTTCTTTGCAATATAGAGTCTTAAATAGCTGCCTCTGGAACAGAAGTGTTCGAACAGATTCCAGACTTGAACCCAGGACTTTCCAACTCTAAGACCAGCTCTCTATTATGCCATGCTGCCTTTTCATTGGCATAGACAATTCAACAGCATGACATAGACAGAAAGGGTGTTTGAATCAATGAAATAAAATTTTATAGAGTGCCTAGAATGCGCCAGACACTGCATAAGATGCTAGGGACACAAAAACAAAAATGAAAATCAGTCCCTCCTCTCAACAAGCTTAGGTTTTACTGAGTGATGGAACATGAAAATAGAGAAGCAAATGCAAGGCAGAATGAGGTAGAAGCCTCATAAACAGGAGGCACAGGGAAAGTTTCCCATAGGAAGAAGCCCAGGAGGTGAGTCTGGAAGGAAGTAAAACCTTTTGAGAGAGAGAGAGATGAGGGGGGAGAGAAAATTAGAAATGGAAGGAAAGAGAGAGAGGGAGAGAGAGAAAGAAACAGAGAGAGAGACAGAGACAGAGAGACAGAGAGAGACAGAGACAGAGAGAGAGACAGAGACAGAGAGACAGAGACAGAGAGACAGAGAGACAGAGACAGAGACAGAGAAGCCTAGGCAAGAGATATAATGTTGAGTTTAAGGAACTCCTTGTAGTCTAATTTGGCTGGAACGTAGAGAGTGTCAGGGAAATTAATGGGCAATGGGTCTGGAAAGGTAGACTGGAGCCAGATTGTGGAGGGTTTTAAAAACTAATTGACTGGGTAGGGACTTCATTGCAGACCTGGGAAGCACCTCCTACTAGATTTCTGCCTCCCTATGAGACAATGATCTAATTTCTGTGCCCTGGAGTTGGCTGTCCTGATATTCCCCTCAGGAGGTAAACCCCTGAGAAAAAATTCCTCAGGACACAGACCTCCCGATTAAGAGGTCAATGGAGAAGACTGCAGTAACTGGGGGCTCAGAGCGGAGTCTATGCTTACATGTTCTCTACAGACCTCTTAGACACCCAGCTTTGATACACTTCCACCCTCATAGGCTCTCCAAGAAGCACTTGGACCTCCCCTGAGCCATGTAGGGAAGCAAACTCTGAGTACAAACAAGATTGAGAAAGGGTGGCTACATCTCTAGTCCATGCTCCCTCGTAATGATATAATGCATATATTCCACTCCTTGAATTGCAACAGACTAATGACAAAGGAGTTCAAGTATTTAGCATCTCATATGTTTGTAACATGACATTTCTCATTAACAGCTGCCAGGTATATTAACTTAAGCAACTTCCCACTGCATTTGGAATGGTAGTTGTTTGTGACAACCTGTTCAGTCCCCTGGCTAAACTGACATGACTCTGTTGTTCCCAACAACCCAAACCAAGGAGCAGTACGTAGGAATGGCAGAGAAGTCAATCTAAGCTCAATATCAGCAAAGGTGGAGAGCTACTGAGAGATGGAATTTGACTCTGGAGAGGGGGCCTTCTTGCCTTTGTGCAGGTTGTCCCCCAGGCCTGGAATGCAGTTCTAGCTTTCTTCAAGGTTTAACTTGAGTCCAGTCTCCTACACTAGGCCTACCCTCATCTAGTCTGTCCCCACCCCAACCTGGGAAATTATTTTGTGTTTATTCCATATGTATTTCTAAATATTCATGTTGTCTTCCATTCAGTCCCACTCTCCCGCTAGAATGTGAGATTCTTGAGGGCAGGGTCTTTTATTTTTGTATTTGGATCCCCAATACTGGGGGCAGCTGGGCAGTGCAGCAGATAGAGCCCTGGGCCTGGAGTCAGGATGACCTGATTTCAAATCTGGCCTCAGATGCTTAATAGCTGTGTGACCCTGGGAAAGTCACTTAACCCTATTTGCCTCTGTTTCTTTATTTGTAAAATGGGAATGCATTAATAAAAGAAATGGCAAACCACTCCAATATCTTCACCAAATAGAGTCGTGAATTATCAGATACGACTGAAATGACTGAATGACTCCAGCACCTAACTTAGTGCCTGACTCTTAGTAGGTGCTGAATACATGTCTATTGAACTGGTGAATGATGGCCACAAAAATCCATACCCAAATTCAAGTTCCAACAATTCTGATTCCCAGTCAAAGCTGCTTTCCTAAGTCGCCCAGAGGATCATTGTTCCTGTGGTGCAAATGCTAAAGAACCCCAAACTACCAAGCTGACTCCAGCTCTCCTCCCTTTCTCCTTCCTACAGATCCTTTGCCTTCATTCATTCACTCACTCACTCACTCATTCAATAAACATTTGTTAAGTACTTACATATGCAAAAGTACTACCTTAAGTGCCTGGGGTTTCAAAGACAAAAATATAGCAATATTTGTCCTTAATGGAATTTCCATTCTAATGGGAAGACTACAGTGTGCACCAGGTTGAATGGGGATGAAATATGTACCAAATAATTTGAGGGAGAGAGGGCATCCCCACTTGGGAGAGGGGGAATTGGGAAAGGTGGAGGAGGTGGCATTGGAGCACATCCATGGGAAGCTGGGGATTCTAAGAGGGGGAAGGGAGCAGGGAGCACATTCCAGGCAAAGTCTAGTCTACAGGCTGCTATCCAGGAAGCTATTTAGAAAAGATGAACTTTTTAGCATCATGGGAAAGGGAAGGGAATCAGCTTTTATATACTGCCTATGCCCATGCCAGGCACTGTTCTAAGCACTTCATAAAATCATAGATTTAAAGCTGGCGGGATCATTAGAGACCATTGAAACCAATCCCTTCACTTTATAGATGAGGAGCTGAGGCCCAGAGAGACAAAGGCATCTGCCCAAGGTCATCCATGTAGTACAGAAGTGGCACACTGGGGATTCAAATTCAGTTTTTACTTCAGTATTTTGTTAGTTGTATAGTCTTTTCCTGGTGCACACTGCCTCCATCTGCATGGATCACAGTCATCTGAAGGGATGTGTATTCAGGTCCTTCTATCAATCCTCTAGAGAAGATCCACCTGATGCCTTCTTCTGGTACTTTGACATTTCATGGAGAGTGACAGTTTCCCTACAAAATAGGCTTCACTTACCCTTTCTTCTCAATCTGAAGGCTCAAAAGACTCTCAAATGTGATCTGACTGGTGTGGACGATCTTTCTAATAATGCATGTGGCAATCCGTTTACACCTACCCATCCTGTATAATTCTCACCCATTTCCTCCCATAAGGGCACAGGGAGTTTTGTTGTTCCAACCCATAAGTCAGCACGAAGGTATGAGGGGGAAACTACCTGAAAACACATTAGAATGTTACCCCAGGTGTACACACATCTATGCATGTTAGAAAACATCCGAATTGCTTGATAGTAAAGAGTGCTTCCAGCAGTCTCCTCATCTAGGACTGAGCATCACATAGGGAAACAGTCTGTCCACATTGAATTAGAAAGCAGAGGGTCAAAGGTTCAAGCAGAAATCCCAGACTAGACTTCTCTCCTGAGTCTACTTTTGTTGGTGAAGGAGATGGTCACTAACCCTCAGTGTGGAAGAAATGAGGCCATAGAACTACTATGGCCCTCAGAGACCAGTGGGTCTAACCCTCTTATTTTACAGATGAGGAAACTGAAGCTTGGGGAGGGTATGGGGCTTGTCAAAGTAGACTTTGAACCCCAGTCCTTTGGCTCCAGGGTCAACTCTTTTCTTATTGTACCTAACTTGTGCAAATTGCTTTGTAAAGGTTAATACTCTGAGCACTGGAAGTGTTAGCTGCTCTTGTCAATGGCCCACACTGGCTCGATGGTTAAAGGTTTGCAGAGCACCTCCCTCACAGTAACCTCAGAGGACAGACATCAAAGTAAGATCAGCCTCATTTTACCAATGAAGAAACTGGGGCACAGAGATGGTACGTGACTAGTCCAGAGGTCATCATTAGTAGATGTCAGAACCAGGCATATAACCCAAATCCCAGCTCCACTTCTACTATACCATGCAGCCTTCAAGGCACACACCAGGGACAGGAGAACCCAGCTCACAGAAACCCCAAATTATTATAAGGTTATGGCTCTTAGTGAGGGACTCAGCCCAGATAAGGGATGTCACTACATACAGACCCAAACAATGTGATGTGAGCAGTTCTGAAGCTCCAACTTAGCCTTTCTTTCAGCCCATCTCTTTCAATTCAATTTAATGAATAGTTACAGGATGTTTACAAAATGACAAGGACTACACTCAGTGCTACATATGTGTAGTTTAGTTAGCACTAGGCAGATACGCCATTGCCCCTTCCCTGAACAATTTTGCTGTAGAGGCACATGGCAAGCATAAATGACTCTGGAACTGGTGAATACCATGGAGGGGGTTACAAATAATATTTATTTGGACATACTGGTGATTTTATTGGTATTAGAAGCTTCTGGAGAATAAAGTCCCTTTACCAATGCTGACTGACATCTGCTCTGAAATGTAGGGTCCTGGAAAGTTGCACGGAGCTGCTGAGGGGTTCCATGATTAGCCCAGGGTCACATGGCCAGCATACAGCAGAAGTGGGGCCTGGATTCAAGTCTTGCCAACTCTAGGGCCTCTCTATAGGTAGTAAGAGTAATGATAACTAACATGTATAGATGCTTTCATGTTGTGAAAGCATTTTATGCAGAATGCAGAGAGGAAAGAGATTTGTTCTGTTGGTGGAACAAAAGAAGGCTTTGAGCGGACAGTGGTGCCAGGGATTTGTGATGCCCATAATTGAGGACACCCTTCTCTAGGAACATGTGGTGTCTGGTCTCTGGGCCACCATGAGCCAGAACCTTGGACAGAGACAGACATCTTGGGTTATTCCTACTGACTACAAGGATGAAGGGGAGGAGAGCCATGGGCACTGTAGTTATGGTAGAAATAGCCTGATCCTTCCTGGTCCTTTCCACTGGCTGCCTTCCCATCAATCATAGGTTTCTTCTGCCCAAGAATCGCCAACCTGATTCCTAGTAGCTGGCCCCCTGAAGAATACAAGCAGAGGTCCCATCATGAGCAGCTGCTGCTTGGTTCAGCTGCTGTAGGGGTGTCCAGGTGCAGGGAAAGGGGCTGCCTTCACTCCACATCCTTCAGTACCCCTTTCTCCCTACTAGACTACCTAGAAGCATTACAGGTAGGCCTTAAAAGATGGGTAAGATTTTTGACAAGCCATGATGGTGGTGCATAGGTGAGAATGGTGGGGGAAAGAATCTTTATGACAAGAGAAAACTCCAACTGGACTTATATCCTCAACTCTGAGATAGGGACTATGAGCACGTTTAACAACAAATCTCTTATGCTTTGTCAATTAAACTATAGTCAGTAACTAGGGCACAGGGACTTAAGTAGGAGCAACAGCAAGGATAGAGAGCTGGTCTGGAGTCAGGAGGATCTAGGTTCAGATTCTTCTCTAACATACTGGCTATAGGATCCTGGACAATTCAATCAGCTATCAGTATCACCCCAACTGAGTAAGACAATAAATTGCAGAGGTATTGACCTGCATTGGTATAGGATGTTTCCCCAACTAGGGGTCCCAGTGAAATGACAGATCCAGTCCCTAGCTCTAGCTCATAAGTAGGGTTGGTTGACTGGGGTCTTGCTGTATGACATTTGCTGTATAAATTTAGAAGATGCTGACCTCTCTATTCTTGGACAGATTTCTCTCCAGCCTAGTCTAGAACCCAGCCCCTTGACCTAATCTCCATTCCCATCGAAGCTTCCCATCAAGAGTCACAGCACCTGGTAGCCTCACCCCATGAGAGATTCTGCCCATGCCCACTTGCCCCAGGTACCCAACTTAATAACAGATGGATCTCTTGCTGTACTTTGTCATCAGTGGGGTCAGCCCCCAAGCTCCCTGGGTTCTTTGTCCTTTTCTGAGATTTCATCAGGCAAAGGGATCACCCACTGAGCCTCAGCCCACAGTGGGACAGCTCCTCCTATCCCTTTAATGAATCTCCCTTTAGAGTCTCCTACCTTGATCATAAAACATCATCTCCTTGGCTGGCCACAGCGGGCTCTCACTAAGTCACCAAAATTCTAGGAAAGCTACATTCCTACCTTGTCTTCAGCCCTTGGCAGAATGAAGCTGTTGATCACAGACCATTCTTTGATCCTGGCAGAGCTGAGCCCCAAAGAGCAATTAAAAATAGAGTAACGCAATCTAAGCTGCTTAGTGGAAGCTCTAGGAAGGGAGGCGAGGCACAAGAAGAAAGGGAAAACAGGAGAGGGAAGCCTAGTTTTCCTTTCCCCAGTCACAAGTCAGAATGAGGTAGAGTGTCCCAAATGGAAAGCTGAAAGGGATCTGGGGGGGGCCATCTACTCCTCTCTATTTTACAGATGAGAAAACTGAGGCCCTGAGAAGTAAAGGTCACACAAAAGAAGGATTTGAACCCAGGGCTCCTGAATTCAGGGTCAGTACACTTTCCATGGGGCCATACTGCTTCTCCAAGAAATAATATGAAGGGTGCCAGGGGTATTTCCCATTTGTGTTTGTTTGAAAGAGGATTCTGGCTCTCTGGAACATTTGAGGTTGCTCTTTTCTAGTTGGAAAGCAGGGCTTTAGACCTCCTAATCTGTGTGTGGGGAGGAATACCATGTCATAGCCATTTATAAGTTCTCTTTTGAAAGAAAGGCAGAGAGACAAAAAAAAAAAGCCTAAACAGACAGTCAGGTCTCTCATCCCTGCAGAGTAGCTTGGAACAATAATTATCTCAGGTCAAAGAGAATGTTCACAGAAACAGTTTCCAGGCACAGTTCTCCAATGCTCTCCAGCCTGGCCTGGGCAACCTAGATATGCCATTGCTCTCCAGGATATGATGCCCTACTATGCCTACTGCCCCCGCACTACTACCCCCTCATGTCCCCACCAAAACAACCTCCCATTCATTTTCTATATTCACCATGTACTTTGCAATGTACATCCTGGAGGCCATAGATGATTTCATTTTTGCCTTTGTGTGGGTAGCACCTACCAGTGCCTGGCACACAATGGTCACTTAAGAAATACATGTTGACTGAATGATTGACAGTGGTTTTTAAAATCTTCAAAGGAGACTAAAAGTGACATCTTCAGGGATCCCCTACTTTGGGAAATGCAGAACTAGCTCCCTGCTCTTTCCTTCCTCCCCCAACAAAACAAAGCCCAGTCACCTGGACCTCTGTGTCTCTGCCTTTGGAAAAGCAAATAAACTGGAGGCTATTTGGAAATATTCAAAGAAACATGATGGCTGATTTCTGAGAAAAAAACTGGAATGTTTCATGAATTGAAACTTGTTGACAATTAGAGTGTTGGGCTTGGGCCAAGAAGACTGAAACTTGGCTTCATACACGGAATAGCTGTTGATCCTCTATCTCAGTTTTCTAGTTTTCTCTGTATGATAGGGACAGCAAAAGCACCTAGATTATCATGAAGATCTGACGGGATAATATTTGTAAAGTGCTCAGCACAGTGCCTGACTCACAGGAGGCACTATATAAATGTTAGCAGTGATGATGATGACGATGAAGGAAAAGCACTGAGGACAGGTTAGACTCCTGCTCAGATCAGAAACTCAGACAGGATGAACAGAAATTTGTTCCTAGCACAAGGTTACCAATGAAAGGGTGCATTTCTTCCATGGGGAGAAGGCATACTTCCTATGATAACACTACATATGACCTCAACGTCCTTCATCAGCATGCTCAGTACAGTCAACCCTGGGCCACCCTCTTCTCAGACCTGTTACTATAGTGCCCATCGTTTTTGGGGATGAAAGTTAGATTGACTTCCTTTAATTCTCAACTAAAATTCTACCTTCTTCAAGAATATTTTCTCAACCCCTCTTAATACTAATTATTTGTTAGATATCTTGTATACAGTTTGCCTTGTATATATTTTTATTGTCTCCCACCCCATTACATTGATCTGACTTTTTTCTGCCCCTTTTTGTATCCCCAGCACTTAGTCCAGAACCTGGCATGTAGTTGGTGCTTAATAAATATTTTTTGATTGATTGGACACTTTCCCAGTGCAATCACACCTGAGATCAGACTGTGCTTCCTGCCCCCATCCAAAGTATTCCTAGTTATAGCTCTGACTGAGCTGCAGACCGACCTAGGGGAGAGGGGAGGGGATTGGATTTATATCATTGGATCTAAAGCTAGAAGGGACTTAAGAGATCATCTACTCCAAACACCCTCATTTTGCAGATGGAGGAATCAAGTGGTCAGCTGACATCCGATAGCATGTAGGTATTTAGTAAATTGGGATTTGAGCCCAGGTCCTCTGATTCTAAGCCCAGGGCACTTTCCACTACTTCTGTTCTCCTTTGGCCAATCTGAGCACCTACTGGCCAGGTGAGAGCATTGGGGCACATGAACAAAGAACAAACTGCTAAGGAGCTAGAAAAGAGGCTGCGTTTTTCTTCTCCTCCTCCTCCTCTTCTCTTCCTCCTGTTTTCTCTACCTGAGTTTTCACTCAGTTGGTGGGCCTTCTGAACAACTGCTTCAAGAAGGGGATTTTCAGGAAGTCACAATCCAAGCCTAAGGCCATGAGCTGCCCTCAGAGAAGCCACTGTTACCCCTTCAGCGGCACCACCTTTTAGAATGCCTAGGAACTGTTCAAGGACCAGAAGCCTTCTTCTGACCCCCCAACTTGGAAATTCAGGATTCATATGTTCCCCAAACTTTCTGAGGTTTCCCATGTCTATTGTTAGCATGCCACTTAGCTTCTCAAACTAGAACCATCATTAACTTCCCCTTCTCCTTCATGTCCCAAATCTGGGGATTCTACCTCCATGACATCTCTCCCATCTGTCCCCATCTGTCTACTCAACAATCCTCTACTTGGGTCTTATCTTCTGTAGCTTGGATTATTGCAACAGACTCTTAATTAATTATCCTGTTTTTATATCTTTCCCCTTTGTATTCCATCCTCCACAGGCTGCCAAAAGGACATTCCTAACATACAGAGCCGATGAGGCCTTTCATCTCTCCCCATTGCTTCTAGGATAAAAGGGGGGCATCCTCAGCCTGGCATTGCAAGCCCTCATCCATCTGGCTCCACTTCCCCTGCAGTCTTATTTCATATTACTTCCCCTTTTGCGTTTTCAGACTGGCCCACTCACTGCTCCCTCCACATGACATCCATCCTCCCACCTCCATCCTTTGTCCAAGTGGTCCCAGGAGCCTGAAATGTGGTCCCTCCTTACCCTGGCCTCCCTGAATCTCCCATTTCTCTAAGCACAGCTCAGGTGTGCTCCTCCTCATGGAATCTTTGCTGAACCCTCCAGTGATGATCAGCCTTTCCCTCCTGAAATTACTTTGTATTTCCTTAGCTGCATAGACACCGTAACAGTCCCCTGCCTTCTTAAGGCAGGCTCATTTTGGTTTTGGTTTTGTGTCCCTGAAACTTAACACATTTAAATTAATTAAATTTTCATTTTCAACATTCACTTTTATAAGATTTTGAGTCCTAAATGTCCCCCTCCTTCCTCCCCAAGATGGCTTGCCATCTGATAAAGGCTACACATGTACAATCATATTAAACATATTTCCATGTGCATACCCTTTGACCCAGCAACATCGCTTCTAGGACTGTATCTGAAAGAGATCATAAAAATGGGAAAGGGTCCCACATGTACAAAAATATTTATAGCAGCTCTCTTTGTGGAGGTCAAAAACTGGAAATCAAGGGGCTGCCCATCAACTGGGGAGTGGATGAACAAGTTGTGGTATATGAATGTAGTGGAATACTATTGTACTATAAGAAGTGATGAACAGGAGGACTTCAGAGAGACCTGGAAGGACTTATATGAACTGATGCTGAGTGAAAGGAGCAGAACCAGGAGAACTTGTACACAGCAACAACCACAGTGTGTGAGGAATTTTTCTGATAGACTTTCACAGCAATGCAAGGATCTAAAAAACTTCCAATGGAGTCTTGAGGCAAAATGCCTTGCACATCCAGAGAAAGAACTATGAAATTGGATTGCAAAATGAAGCAGATCATTTTCTCTTGTGTTATGTTGTGTTTTGTTTTGTTCTATGGTTTCATTCATTTTCATTCTTCTATGCAGTATGACTAAGGTGAAAATGTACTTAATAGAAATGCATGTGTAGAACCTATATAAGATTGCATGCCATCTCAGGGAGGGAGGGGGGAAGGAGGGAAGAAGGACGGGAAGGGAGGGGGAAAAATCTAAGATAGGTGGAAGTGATTGTAGAAAACTGAAAACCAATAAAATAATTAAAAAACATATAACCACATTAGTCATTAAGACATGTTAGTTGAACCGAATGTGTGGTATATTACACTGAGAGTGGGTAGAACACGCAGAAGAAGCAACAGCTGGGATTCACATGAGCAGATCTGGACCACACGTGATCCAAAGCCTTCCTGAACATTAATCTGAAAACGTCTATCAACTTGCTCTCAGCTTGCTGGGTTTCTCTAAAGCCTTCCTCTTCTCGGTCCCTGGGGAACAGAGTGGGACCCAGAGTTTAGAGGAGCGTCATGGATGGAGAAGAAACACAGAGAGATGTTCTGACCCCTAAGCAGAGCCACACACATTCAAACCTTATTGGAGAAAATCTGGGTGGGTTTATTTTTCTTGGCTCTGGAAAGAGACATTGGCCCTTTAAATAAACTGGTGTTTTGCTGCAATCAGAGATGTGGGCATGAAGGCAGAGGACTCTGAGAAGCCCTGCTTAGTACAATTATTCAAGCTTTTCCCCTGAAGGGCCTCTGCATTGCAGCTGTCCTTTGTGTGTGTGTGTGTGTGTGTGTGTGTGTGTGTGTGTGTGTGTGTGCGTGCGCGCGCGTGCATGTCTGTGTGTGTGTCTGTGTGTGCGTGTGTGACTGTGTGTGCGTGCTGTTAGCAATGCCCTAGTTTGTGAGGTGCTGCAGTCCCCCAGCCCCTCCTCCCTCCCTCTTTCCTCTCTCCCTCCTTCTCCTTCCCTCCCTTCTCTTTGTCTCTATCTTTATCTCTGTTTCTCTCCTCTGTCCCTCCCTCTTCTCTCTCTGTCTCTCCCTGTCTCTCTTTCTCTCTCCCCCTCTCGCCTATCTCTCTCTCTCTGTCTCTGTCAGTCTCTCTGTCTCTCTCTCCCTCTCTTTCTCTGTCTCTCCCTGTCTCTCTTTCTCTCTCTCCCCCTCTCTCCTATCTCTCTCTCTTTCTCTGTCTCCCTCCCTCTCCTTCTCTCCCTTCTCTCTCTTTGTCTCTCTCTTTATCTCTGTTTCTCTCCTCTGTCTCTCTCTGTGTCTCTCCCTCTTCTCTCTCCATCTCTCCGTCTCTCTTTCTCTCTCTCCCCCTCTCTCCTATCTCTCTCTCTTTCTCTGTCTCCCTCCCTCTCCTTCTCTCCCTTCTTCTCTCTCTCTTTGTCTCTGTCAGTCTCTCTGTCTCTCTCTCCCTCCCTTTCTCTGTTTCTCTCTCTCTGTCTCTGTCCCTCTCTCTCCCTTTTTCTGTCTCTCTCCCCCTCCCTCTCCCCATTACCACATCACACACATTTCACTTCATAATGAGCTCTAATTGAGAACTTGCCCACTAACCGTCAGTCTGGGCTGACAGAAGAGCTGAAGAAATGGGATGGGAGAGAGAGAGAAGGGCGTGGCCTGGCACTGCCAGGACTGGGGCCACTGATAGCATCTTCCTTGGGGACAGAGTTCACAGCCAGGCCAAGTAAGCTGGAAGTCCTTCTCCTCCTTGATTGCCCCCTCTTGTCTGCCGCAGTAGCTTCTTAGTAAAAAGGCTCTCAGTAGGAACCCAACCCGTGAGGGGCACGGACAATACCACTGGCAGATACTGCAGGCTGCCTCCTCTTGGTCCATAGGACAATGACTGTGGGGCACCAACTTTAGGCATCTGTGGTGCTCATCTCAGAGGCAGCCCATAGCCCCCAATCCCCGTGTGTGTGGACAGCTGTATGTGTGCATGCATGTAAATAAAGGTGCATGTGACTGTGACTGCAGGTGTTCACAGGTACAGACTTGTATGATGACTGCAGAGTGCACATGATTGTGTACATGACTTTGCACATGCACCAGCACAGACATGTACCACAGTGCATTTCTAGGTAGATACACACATATGTAGAGTGTAGGTGCATAATGTATATTTTTGGTCATAGGCATGCAATCCTGTGTAGGTGTGATCATGTGCATGCTTAGTGTTTCTTTTCTACACACATGTGCACACATGCATGCGCGCAGTTAAATGTGTTGACACATTCCTATGTGTACGCAAGTATGATTGAACAAAGTGTGACTTCATGAATATAAATGAATGTGTATGCACGTTTGGGGCATTGTGCATATGAGTAACAGACCGCTTAGGGGAGTGGAAAGAGAGGGTCTCTGGGAGTCAGGAAGACTTGGGTTCAAGTCTCGCCCCTGAGACATACTAGTATGAGGCCTAGGTGATCATTAATGTCTTTGTGCTCCAGACAAGTTTCTCTGATTAGAAGCTGCAGAGAACTTGTTGATCTATCTGCATTATGGACAGAGGCTCCACACCAGGAGTGCTCTGAACATCGAAATCATGGATTAAAATGGAGATGGTTTCAGGCAGGCATCTGTACGCAAAGCAAGGTACATGTGATTAGATACAACATGATCCTGTATATATGCATATATGCACGAATCTATGCTGTGTGTGTATTTGCATATTAGCATAAATTATACATAAGCATAATTATATGTGTATAAATTGTATATATGTATCTTCCTGAGTTCAAATCTGCCCTCAGATGTCTACTAGCTAGGTGGCCCTGGGCAAGTCACTTAACCTTACTTTCTTCCGTTTCCTCACCTGTAAAATTTGAAACTGATAATATAGTGAATGCCTGTTAAATAATGACACTTTAGGAAAAATTAATAGAGAAGGAAGTGGCAAGCCACTCCAGTATGTTTTCCAAGAAAACCTCAAATGGGGTCCTGAAGAGTCAGACATGAATAACTGATTAAACAACATAGTGCTATGTATGTACATATGTATGTATGTATAATTGTATAAGTGGGGGTGTAGGCATGTCTGTGTTCAGAAGGAACTTTGGTTCTAGACTTCAGGAGCAAAATGAGCAAACTTATTTGTTAACACCAGGAAGAGGGGTGGAGGAGGGAGGATGTAGAAGGGGAAGATATAGACTGAAGTATTAGAAGGGGAAGCCACAGAGAAGATGCTTCTACTTCTATAACCATTCATTCTGTTTTCAAGATTCATAACAAGGGATTTGCTCAGAGAAAGAATTCCCCCTCCTGCCCTCTCCCCATTTCACCTGCTATTCTTTTCTCCTTTGAGAGGAAATTGCTCATCTCCCTCCTCACCTCCTTTGACCACAGAACACCAGTGAGAGCCCGTCCTATTGATCGGAAACCCTCGGTAAACAGTACATCAGAGACTGACACGAGGCACAGCAAGACCCAATCCCTATTCTCTAAACCTGCTCCTGTTCCCCCCAAGGCTTCTCTTCATCATGTCCCTTCAGGAGCCAGGGACTCATTGTGCCATGGACAAAACGTGACCATAACGACAGATCCAGATGTGGCTCGTGAACAAACGCATTTGCACATTTGTGGATGTGTTGCTTTCGAAAGCTCTCTTAGGTTTTAACTCCTCTGCCCCTCAGTTTCCCCATCTGTAAAAGGAGGCTGCCAGCTTGTATCCTCTCTATGGTTTTTTCCAGTTCTAATATTCTATGATTCTCTGTCCTCTCTCCCTAACCAGATTAAGCTCTCTGAGGGCAGAAACCAGCACATTCTCTTTCTTTAGACTATGAGCCCCTTGAAAGCAGACAGTGGGTTGTGTGGTTTTTGTGTTGCCTTTCTTTTTATCAGTGCAGCAACTGGAACATAGTAGGCATTTAACAAATGCCTGTTAACTTGATTTGACTTTAGGATCTTCTGACATCACCCAACATAGAGTTGGATACACAGCAGACTAGAGAGTCATGTGAAGGGACTCCAGAGGCAGTCTGGTGGAAGTTCTCCATTTCATAGCTGAGAAGAAGTTTGCCCAAAGTCACCCCCAGATAATAAAGCAGAAAAATTGGGCTTTGAACCCAGGTCCTCTGATCTCTAAGGCAGTTAGGTGATGCAGTGGATAGTGCACTGGGCCTGGAATCAGGAAGACCTGAGTTCAAATCTAACCTCAGATATTTTCTAGCTGTGTGACCTTGGGTAAGTCACCTAACCCTGTTAACTCAGCTTCCTCATCTATAAAATGTGCTGAAGAAGCACAACTAAGCAAGTAAAACAACTAAACTAAATGACAGCCACATCTTCTGATCTCCGATTTTCCTCAAGTGTGGACGTGGCCATGACAGTAAGCCCAGCTGGTGTCCTTTACCTTCTGGATCTGTTAACTCTTGTATTTTATTAACCCGGACCCTTCCCATCTTTCTGGCTGTCTGATACCTGACTCTGCTCCACGTACTGTGTGGTCCAGGGACACCGGCCTCCTTGTATGTCTTCCCACAAGACTCCCCATCTCCAGACTTGGCACCTTTCCCCTGGACCTCTGTCCTCTGTGCCTGGAATACTCTTGCTCTCGCCTCCATCCCTGGCTTTCCTGGCTCCAAGAATCAGCTCCACTCTCACTTTTCCTGCCTCCTGCACCCCAATAGTGCCTTCCGCACCTCTCTTGTATATGCTTAGTGGCTTTTGTGCTGTCTCTCTAATTATAATGTGGGCTCCCTGAAGATAAGGATTGTGTTTTTGTATCCTCAACATGTAATATGGTGCCTGGCACATAGTAAGTGCTTTAGAAATGCTTACTGATCATTGCCTGACTCCAAAATTGACCATCTTTTCCTTGTGCTTTAATGCCTTATCCATCAGGTGTGTATATACATATCTGTGTTTGTATACATATACATTCAAACATATACACACATATATGCAGACATACAAGTATGTAGATACACATATATACATGTATATATACACACGTTAAGGTCTTCTGCTCTGTAGCCTGGCAAGATCTTTCCTGCTCCCGTTGATCCTGTGTTAGCTGTCCTTCACAACTTGGTGTAATTGATAAATTCATCGAAGTCCTTATCCAAGTCACTGACAAAAATGATCAACAGCACAGTCCCTGGGTACTTCACCAGAGACTTCTTGCCATGTTGACAAGGAATGATTAATGACTACCCTCTGACTCTGACTATCCAGCCAGTTCTGAATCTGCCTAGTTATATTACCATCTCAGTCATATCTCTCCATATTTTCTACAAGAATAAAATGAGAAATATTATCAAAAACTTTGCTAAAATTGAGGTAGAGTCTATATCCAGCTTTTCCTTCATCTGCCAGATTAGTATTCCTAATTGATATTCTTGGAAAAGGGAAATGAGGTTTGTTTGGTGTGTTTGATTCTGGATGAAGCCATGCTGATTCCTTGAGATGGTTGTTTCCCTTTCTAGATGTGCACCAACCATCTCTCTAATGAGCCACTCTAGAATACCCTGAGGAATAGAAGTCAAGGCCACTGGTCTCGAATTTCAGCTCAAAGCTACCTTTTCTCTCCTGTTTTCCCTCCTCTTTTTCTTAACCATGAATTTGTATTCCAGGACTTTCTCATAAAAAGAGAGATGGGAACAAAGCCCTGGTTCTGACCACTTTCAATTTTCTTTTGAGTTACTTCTTAGGAGAGTGAAATAATAGAAAAACGGCAACTTTGGGGATGGGGAAGGAAACTTCTGGAGATTAAAGGGGGAAAGAAATTCTGGGAAAGGTGACTTGGGGAGGTTGCAGGTTGTAGCACTTGGAGTTGGAAGGCAAAAGGTCATACAATGAGTAAATAGAAAAGCTGGGCTGCTTTCCTTGGGAGGCCTCCAAGGCAATTCTAGGAGTCAAAGTTCCATCCTGTCTGGGGGAGGGAAGGTTTCACAAATACTCCCTCTGATCTTAGTTGAAATATGGCCTTGGGGAAAGACTGTTGGAAACCCTGCAAGGGATCTGATTGATGGCATAGAAACCTGACATGTCATTCCCGGAGCCAGGCTGGATCAGACCCATTCTTTAGCCTGCTCTGAGTCCAAGTCAATATCAACCACCCATTGGTCGTAATCCGACTGACCTAACACAGAGCAGAGTTACAGGAGTAGAGGGGACCGATCCATCATGGTCCTTGAATTTTAATCACTAGCCTTGATGGCTAGGAATGCTAAATTCAGAACTTGAAGAGATCTCAGAGGCCAGCTAGTCCAACACTCTCATATTACAAATGAGGAAACTAAGGCTCATGAAGCTTGCTCAAGTAGTAAGCAGTAGAGGTGAGATCTGAATCCAGACTCTGAGGCCTACCTTCTTTCCACCATACCCCACTACGACCCTGTCCTTTTCTCCCCAGTGGGGTGGGAGTTGGGGAAAACATTTAGCTTGACTCCTGCTGGAGTCCCAGGGCTTTCAGGACACAGGGTCCTCAGGGGATGTGCTATGGGATGCCTGGCTCAGAGGTGAGCAGAAACTTCACCTTCCCCAGCTTTTACCTGAAGAGGAGGCTTCAGCCCTTGACAAATGCCTGGCACCACTGCAGATGAAGCCTTGTAAGTGTAGGTTGCTCTTGACTATCATCCATCTCTCGCTATTAACTTGAATCACCATCTTCATCATCTTCCCCTCATAGCACTTTTATAATTTAGTTTGTCTTCTGCACTATCATAGTTTGGGGCCAGAGCTTCTTCTCAAGTTGTTTTTTTTTGGGGGGGGGGGATTTGATCTCTGTGAAAAGTCTGTGTCTAATCCAGGTTCCTTCACTGGTCCTGGCATCCTGTTAGCTGACCTAGCTTCAGAGAGGTTCCCAAGGTCACCTGGGGAGAAGTGGAGATTCCTGAGGGCTCCCCAGCTTTCTTGCTCCCTGGCAGCTTCCATCATTGAAATGTAATCCCTCCTACGGGGCCCCAGGTCAACTCTGTCTATGGTTTCTCTCTCAGAGGAGCACACGCAGATCCTTGCTGGCCTCTCTCTAGCTCTGGACAGAGCTGAGGCTCATGGGCCTTCAGAAGACTGGCACTGAATCACCTCTGTCATGTCTTTGGAGATCAAAGTGCCTGAGGCGACCCAGGACCTTGGTGCCTGGCTTTCCTGATGTTACTAAACCCAGAAATTCACTGGCAGGTGTGCAGGCAGGCCTAGTGGGAGTTTGGAGCTGAGGTAGGGAGGAACTCAAAGTGGGAAACCCTCAGGGGAATTAGTCAATTGTTACAATAATAAACATGACAACAGCAGTAGCAGCAGCATCAAAAGTATCCCATGTAGCATTATAGAAAGAACACTGATCTGGGAATCAAAGGACCCGCGTACAAGTCTTACCTTTGCCATAAGAACCTTGGACAAATCATTTAACTTCTCTGGGCCTCGATTTCCTCATCAGTAAAACAAATGGGCTGGATTAGGGAGTGTGGTCTCTTCCAGTCCTAAATCTATGACCCTACCAGCTCTCATTTTTCCAGCACTTTCAGACTGACAAAGCATTTTCTCCCTATCACTCTATGAGGTAGGATCACAAGAGCATTAGACCTGAGAGGGATGTCAGGTGTCACCTAGTGCAGCCCCCCTCAAGGTAGGAAGTGTAAGTATTATTACCCCTATTTTACAGACCACTAGATCACAGGCTAGAGCTGGAGGGACCTCAGATGCTTTCTAATTCAACTTTCTCATTTTACAAATGGGAAGATTGAGGCTAACAGAGGTCATGGAGTAGATAGTCATCAGAGTCAAGACTTGAACTCAGATCCTCTAATTCCAAGACCGGTATTTTGTCCATCACACCATACTGCCTTAGTAGCAAAGTATCTAAGGGTCCCCATCTGGCCGGGAGTGGGTCAGGGCCATTGCAAGACCTGTGGTAGTTGACACATTTATATACCTTTGGTTTAGCTCTATATCCCCTAATCCAGGGCCCTACTGGATCTTGCCATGATTGGTGAGTACATCATGTAGGCCACTGTATCTAGGTTGGCACCAACCATGCCTCACTTTACTCCCTGTATACCTCACCAGCTGCCTTACTGACCTCCTCATACCCTTACTCCCTGATTTCCAGTTCTGGAAACATAATCCAATCAACACTACCATTACTACTGGAAAGGATGTGCCAATCTACTTCCCTATGGTTCCACTCACTATCCTTGTTACTTTCCAAATCAAAAATTCCTCTCCTTGGCCATCACTCCCCTCAAAGTGCTGCATTCTCCTATTAAAATGTAAACTTCTTGAGGACAGAGACACAGTTTACTTTCATATTTCTAAGACTTAGTATAGAGCTTAACAAGAAGCAAATAATTAATAAATCCATATAGCCATCCCATCCATCCATTCAACCATCCATCCATCCATCCATTCCCTTTCCAGACTCCCAATCCATACATAAGTACCTTTGGCAGCTCATGACCCTCCTTGGAATATGAGCAGGAATATACCTGGAGCATTGTGTGATGATGTCACTGCTCCTGGATATATTACATTAGATTTTAAGCCTTCCCTTGGGGTAGTTAAGGCATGGTAATAATAATGATGATAGCTAGCATTTTTATCACTTTAAGGTTTCAAAGAACTTTACAAATATTATTTCCTTCTACCCTCACAATAACCTATGAGGTAGGTGTTATCACCACCTCCTTTTTACAGAAGAGGAAACTGAGGCAGGCAGAGTGACTCAGTAATTGTCTGAGTCAGGATTTGGATTCAGGTTCCTGACTCCACACTCAGCGCTCTAGTCACTGAACCACTCGCATATACAAAGGCCTATCCTTTCTGAATTACTGCTCTGGGAAACTGAGACACACTTCCCATCCCTAAGAGGCACTGCGCTTGACAGAATGACTCCCACAAACCCTTGGGAACAATGCAAATGGGAAATAGTACTCAATGAGACATTATTCCTTTGGGTGTATATGTATCTGTTTTTATAAGGGGGGATACTGTGAATCCTAGGGAAATCATTCTTGACCAGACTCTACTGTTTGGTCAAGCCAGTATAGAGAACAGTCTTCTGTTAACTCCACTGGATCCTTCCCTACTCAAGGTCAAGTAAAAGACTTCTCTTTGATATTTAAAGTCATTCAGACTGGACTCTAGTACCTTTCCATTCTTTCTGCCTACTGCTCCCCTTCACCACTCCACAGTCCGGCTAAGCAGGGTTTGTTGCCACTCACCTTTTTATCTTTATTTTCCTACAACCTAGCACAATGCCAGGTGAAGAGTAGGTGTTCAATAAATGTTTGCTAATTGATCACTCCAGTCACAACTCCAATGTCTGGGATTCTCTGCCTCCTGACCTTCCTGGTAAAATCCCATCTTCTACAAGAGGCCTTTGCCAGTCCCCCTTAATGTTAGAGCCTTCCCGCTGTTATCTCCAGTTTCTCCTGTCTATATCATATTTGTATATATTTGCTTGCATGTTGTCTTGGCCATTAGGTTATGAACTCCTTGAGAGTAGGGTCTATTTATTTATGTATATAGAGCCTTTCTTTGTATCCCCAGTACTTATTGTGCTGCCTGGCTTAATAAATGCTTACTGATTGAGGGAAGTCCCAGCTACAACTAGGACACCAAGATAGAAACTAAAGAAAATGTGACCTGAAATACCATCTAGAAGCATCATTAATTACAGCATTTTTAGAGAGGAATGGACCTTAACAGCCTCGTGTAAGCCCAAACTATGGCCCAGATAGAATCCCTACAAGTGGCCAATTTGCCAAGTGGCCATGGTGTCTGCTTGCAAACCTCTGATGAGGATCTAATTCTGAGGACAGTTCTTAAGTTCAGAAGCTCTTGCTGACATTCAACCTTTTGGCCACTTAACCCGTTTTGCTCCCCGTTCTGCCCTCTTCCAAAAGACAGCCTTCAAAGGTTTGAAGATAGTGATCCTGTCACCCTCCTCCCCTCAACACACACAGGTCAACATTTGTTTACTCCCTGGCCCCTCAAGGCTCCAGGGTCTGCTCTTACCGTCCAGGGATAGCCAGTCATGCTGCGAGGAAGGGAGAGTGGGCAGAGCCCGGGCTTTATATTCAAACACCACTGAGTTAGAGATGATCTGATTGTTGAAGGCAACTTGTAGGGTCACAAGGCCAGTATCATGAGCTGCAAACACAAGAATGGAAAATCAGAATGAAAGGAGCTGGCAGAGTTCATTCAACCTAGCACTCACCTCAAATGACCTTGGAATAACCCTCCAGGGCTCATTCACCAGTACCTGTTCTGCCTCTCCTTTGAACTTGCTCAACTCTCATGGAAACTCCCAATTCTAGGAAGCCTTCTCTGACTGACTCTTATT
This sequence comes from Bettongia penicillata ogilbyi, assembly GCA_023548195.1. NCBI lineage: Eukaryota > Metazoa > Chordata > Mammalia > Diprotodontia > Potoroidae > Bettongia > Bettongia penicillata. The sequence continues at coordinate 3,877,158 of JAJHZJ010000561.1, read as the reverse complement.
CCTTAGTTCCTCTGACTCTATCCCCTCCTCTAGAACTATTCCCACTCAAGCCTTCATCTGAGTTGTTGCATGTTAGATGATGGTGATTGATTTGTTTTTCGTTTTCAAGTCTTTGGAGACCCTAGAGTTCCATTGTCTTAAAAGACATACAACCATGCTGGCCAGAATATTGACATTAAAAAGATGAGCCTTTGTTTCAGGAAGAAATTTGAGGTTATTAAACCAAACAACTTTGCAGTTTCCAGAGGGCAGTGGAGAGACATCTGGTAGTTTTGAGAAGACTGCAACACATTATGCAGTGCATGGCACACAGTAGGTGCTTATTGATTACAAGCAAGGAATTAAAAGAAGTGAAGCAGAGGATATCATTGAAGACATGAAGGAATGAAAAAGATGGGCCAGGATGCTCCAAAGAAAATTTTTTTTTAAAAAAGAGGAGAAAGACCCATATGTATGAAAATATTTTTAGCATCTGTCTTTGATAAAGCAAAGAACTGGAAGCCAAGAAGGTGCTTATCAGTTGGGGAATGACTGATCAAATTATGGTGTAGGAGTGGCATGGAATGCTATTGCTTTTGTAAGAAATGATGAAAGGAAAATTTCAGAGGAACTTGGGAAGACTTGTATGAAATGATGCAAAGCGAAATGAGAAGAACCAAGAGAACAACATACATTGTAACAACAACCTCGTGGAAATGAAGTTTTGAAAGACGTTAGAACTCTAATCAATGCAATGATCAGCCTTCATTCCCGAGGATCAACGTTCCTCACTTCCTCAAAGAAAGACAATCTGCTAAATATGCAGAACGAGAGAAGCATTTTTGACTCTAGCCAATGTGGGAATTTATTTGACTAGGCTAATCTTACAAAGACTTTGTTTTTCTTTTTTTGTCAAATTGTTGGTGGATAGGGAAGGAGAGAAAGAAAAGAAAAAAAGAAAGGAAAGGTCATTGAAGCATCACCCCTCCCTCTGGGTTCTAGACAAACATTGTAGGGAAGGTGCTGACTTGCATGAGAAAAGGGTATTTCCTCACTGGGAGTTCTGAGTACTAATGAAATCACAAGTCCAGTCCCAATCCTTATCCCCATCTCCTTGTTAAGTTCTCATTTAACTGGAATCAGGACACAGGGACTTTGGTTATGGACCAGCCTCCATGTGATCTTTGACAAAGTCCTTTCCCTTTCTGAGACTTTCCCTCTTTGAAAAAGGAAGGATTTGGACAAATTGATTGCTGTTGAGCTAAAGCTTCCTCCCCCTTTTACCCTTTCCCCACTTCTGTATTCCTATTACATGTCAAGGCTTTTGAGATATTCAGAGTCTGTGCCCCCTAGCCTGGGGTCTTCTCAGATTACCTCCAAAGCACTTCCTTCTCTTCTTCTATTTCCTTGAATTTAGGAGTAGCTCTTTGTGCCATTGAGGATGATGGATTCAAGTGTGTGTGTGTGTGTGTGTGTGTGTGTAGGGGGGTGGTCTTTTCTTCCTCCAAAGATTAGAGCTGGAAAGGATCCTTGAGATCATTTTATAGATGGGGAAACTGAGGCAAATGGAGTGAAGTGACTTGCCCATCGTCACACAGCTAGTAAAGTGTCTGGGGCTGAATTTGAACTCAGGTCCTCCTGACTTTAGGGTAGTGCTCTATCCACTGCACTATCTACCTTCCTCTAATATAATGTTTTTTAGGTTTGCAAAACATTTTACACACATTATCTCATTTGAACCTCACAACATTTCTAAAGTTGGTAGTGTTCTCATTCCCATTTTGCAGAGTAAAGAGCTGAGGTTGAGAAAGGTAAAGTGATTTGTCCAAGCGCACTTATCTACGTAAATATCTGGGGGAGGATTTCCACTCAGCTCCTCCTGTCTCTGACTCCACCACCTATCCACTGAGACAGTCAGCTGCCTCCAAGGACCAGACCTTCAGACTCAATGCTCTTTCCCAAGTTCTGGGCCGTCTCCTTCTCAGGGCTGGTCTCGGACCCTGTGCCCACCCACTCCTCGCTCCCCCCCTGCACCCTCTGCTGCTGCTCAGGGGTCCTGGGCTGATCTTCCCTGCCAGGCATCTTCTGCCAGGGCCCCAATGGCAGCAGCAGCCTGTGGAGAGCTATTTCCGCAAAGAACAGCCCTGTCTTTTATCTCCCTTTGAATTGGATCTTCCGCCTTTTCATGACCTCTGGGGAATTTTGGCTCCCTTGCAGGGAAGCTGGGCCACCAAATTGCCTTGCCCATCCTTCGAAAGGCAGCCTGGCCATCCCCCGCCAAGTTCTCCTCCTGCTGCTTCCTGGCCTGTGCCTTTCATCACTGTTTTATTCTTAGCTCGGTCTTCTTCACTCTGTCATCCCCCTCTTGACCTTTCTGTGCTATTAGGGTCTCGTTAAAGTCAGTTTACATGGACTGAGTGTGTTTTCTGCTTTCTGAAGGGGTTTGGGAGTTGTTTGGAACAGGACTAAGCTGTCCCTCAGGACAGGTGGACAGGACCCTGTTGTCTAGACCATCTGTGGTGTGGACACTTGAGCTGATATTGGCTGCAACTGATGAAAACATGGCCTGCTTGTGTTTCACTTAACCTGCCTATCTTATTTTTGGCCAACAAGTTGGTTTGCATTGACACTGTACAAGTCTTTGGAAACCTTCCTGCAAGTAATGAGAGTGGTCTGTTTTAGACTCTGTCTGTTAGAGGTGGAAAATCTAACTTGTTTGGGTGGTCCAAGCCACAGTTTCCTCATTTATAGGATGGAGAAAATATTACCTATGGAAAATTCTTACTTATTATATGCTGGAGAAAAATGTTACTTACAGTTTCTGCTTAAATTCTATATGGACTTAGGGCCAGAAGGTCTTAAGGGCCTTTCTGTTCAACCTCTTTATTCTACAGAAAGGATATTGAATTCCAGGAAAGTGGGGTGATTTTCTGCCATCCTTCAGGCAGCAAGTGCCAAAATCTGGATGCAAACCCCCGTCTAACACCTTTTCCAGTGTTTCCCATGGCCTCACAGGGTTGTTGGGAAGATCAAATGAGAGAAAATATATGTAAGGCTAGTGAGCATCATAGAAATGTCTACTACTACTACTACTAGTACTACTACTACCACTACTACTATCACTGCCACTGCTATTACTATTACTACTACAGCTATTGATGATTATGGCCATTATCATCATCTGCCATTTCAGAACTCCTAGTAAGGAAACACTGGTTTTAGAGAGCTGCCTGAGGCACCAACAGGTCAAGTGACTTGCTCAGGGTCACACAGCCAAGATGAGTCTGAGGGAAGACTTGAACCTATGTCTCCCTGACTCTGAGGCTCCCACACTGCCTTGCCTCCTGATCTTTCCTTCATCATCAGCTCAGCCAAGCCTGGATTTGTAAACTGGAATGACAAAGCCTCAGTTTCCTCATCTGTAAAAGCATGGGGTTAAGCTTGTCTGTCAGTTAATCAGCATTGGTTAAGCATTTACTGTGTACCAGGCTCAGGTACTAAGCCTGGCATATACAAAGAAAGACAAAAGACCATCCCTACCCTCAAGGAGCTCCCAGTCTAAACTACATGATCTCAAAGTCCCTTCCAGCTCCCCAGAGCCTTTCAATTCCTCCACCTTACATTTTCCTACTCATTGCTACCATAGCAGTTTCAGGGACCAAGTTTGGGTAGAGCTGATACCTTATTCCTATCAGAGGAAGTAGCATTTGTTAGTACTACCGTGCCTGGCACGTAGTAGGTATTTAATAAATACGTGCTTGTTTTTCTCTCTCCTCTCTACCTGCCTTGTCCTGACTTGGTCTACATAAGCTCCTTGAGAGCAATGGCTATTTATTTATTTTTCCTTTGTATCCTTGGCATCTAATAGAGTGCCTTGCACATAATAAGAATGTATTGTTTCATTGATTTGGGGAAGTTAATGGAGAAAGAAGGAGGAGGGGGAGGGGAGGTGGAGAGAGAGAGACAGACAGAAAGAGAGAGAGAGAAAGAGAGAGAGAGAGAGAGAGAGAGAGAGAGAGAGAGAGAGAGAGAGAGAGAGAGAGAGAGAGAGAGAGAGAGAGACTGGGCATGCAGAGAAAAACAGAGATGGAAAGAGACAGAAAGATATAGAGAAACAGAGAGAAGGGAAAAGAGACAGAGACTAAGACAGAAAGACAGATACAGAGACAGACAGACAGAGACAGGGAAAGAAACAGTTAGAGTCAGAAGGAGACAGAGACAGAGACCCTCACAGCAGCGGCTGGACTGGGTGTGTAGAGAAAGACAGAGATGGAGAGATAAAGAGAGACACAGAGAGACAGAGAAAAGGGAGTAGAGAGAGGGACACAGAGACAAAAAGAGAAGAGGAGAGGAGAGAGAGTCCAACTGTAACCCTTTGCGGGGGTTCTTCCTCAGGATACTGTAAGGGGCAGCAGTGGTTTAGCTAAACTTGGATTCAGGCAGCCTGGCTTCAAGGATGCCAGTCCTCCACCAACTTGCTGCGTGATCTTAGATGAGTCCCTTTCCTTCTCTGTCATTCAGTTTCTCCCTCTGCCAAATGAGGGGGCAGCTTAGGAGTTATCTAAGGTTCCTCCACCTCTACCAATTGGAGTCATTTCATAACAGGTTTGGAGCCGGAAGGAACCTGGTTCTTGTGTTATACAGAGGCAAACTGAGGCCTTGAGTTTTGTAGAAATGCCATGTCCTGTACAGAGCGCTAGACCAACATGCTGGGACCCCAATCATGTCCTTCTGAAATGGTGACCCTATTTTCTGCAAGTTTCAGAAGGGAGAAAGCTTTGGTAGAGAGGGACCCCCACATTGGAGCCCCAGCCTTGTTGGGGCTACTTGGGCAACCCCTCCAGCCTTGTGTGCTGCCTCCTTATTCATGGATTCCTTCCCTCCCTTCTTCCCTCTCCAATCCAAGGATCCTGGATTGCCTCCCCAACCCCCTCCAGACTCCTCACGTTACAGACAAAGCCATCCAGCAGGCATGTATTAAGGACTGCTCTAAAGGTCCTTGTCCATTACTGTCCTGCTCTGATAGCTCCTTAAGCCATGGAGGTGACCTTGGGTCCTCAAAGGCTGTGCCAGTGGAACACAGGTTCTGGCAGGTCCATCCAAGCTGGAAAAACCCCAAGTACAGGCCCTGGGATGGCCCATGTCATGGATTCTCATCCTGAGATCAGCCTAAGTCTGGAGAGGCCCCAGTAGCTCACGGAGGCCATCTGCTAAGCTGCAGAGGGGTAATGATCTGCATCAATGGAGTACTGAGATATAAAGTTCTATTTGCTCAGCCTGGCATCCAAGGCCCTTCATAGCATGGTACCCACTACTCTTCTGGCTCTTTTCAAGCTCTCCTCCATGCACTCTATACTCCAACTTCATTGGCCTACTCTGTACCCCACCCTCACTCTCTCCCAATCTCACACTTTTGCTGTTCCCTATTTCTGTAATAATAAGTGAGATTTATATAACACTTTACAGTTTGTGAAGGTTTGACAGATAGGATATTTGATCCACACAGTCTTGTAATGCAGATGCTTTTATTATCCTCATCTAACAGTTGAAGAACTGAGATTGAGAGGTTAGTTGACTTGCCCAGGGCCACACAACCAGCTAGCAGGTATCTGAGTCAGAATTTGAACTCAGGTCTTCCTGACTCCAAGGCCAGTGCCCATCAACTACACCCTCTAGCTGCTTCTCGAATCTAGCTGCCTTTTTCCTCTTTACCTGTTGAATTAGAACCCACTCTAAAAAAACCTAATTATGAAATATTTCCTGCCCCTGCCCCTCTGGATCTTACATAGTACTTTGTTTTGCCCATTTCCTGGGTTCCAGGCCTGTCTCTGACTCATCCTGGCTGTGTGACCCTGTCTGGGCAAGTCATTCAAACTCCCAGTGTTCCATGCACAGAGTGCCAACCTGCATTGAAAGGGTTTTCTTTCCTGAGAGTTCCCCATACCAATGAAATCACAGGATTCTATCCTTTTCTGGGCAAATGAGTGTGTTGCAGTGGTTGGGCCAGCAATGATGTGGGTGTCCACCATTTTTTCCCTTGTGGGCTTGGTTTAAAAGGCAAAGTACTCCCCAGAAGGGAAGGGCCAAGAGAGGGGCTGTTGTGACACTGATGCCAAAAGGGATGAACAGCTTGGCTCTCAAAAAGTCAAGGTGGATAAGAGTCTTACAGCGCCTTGATTGTCAAATGTAGGGAAATAAGATTCATTCCCTGCCCTCCAGGAGTTCACAGTCTAGCCATCTTGACCAGTCTCTAATTTGAAACACCTGTATTGGATGGGGCATAGTGTTGTCTCATTACTTCTTCTGTTCCCAAACCTGACATGCCATTTCTCATCTCCATACCTTTGCACAGGTTGTCCCTTGTCTAGAATGCCTTTCTTTCTCACCTCTGCTTCTTACAATTCTCAACTTCCTTTGAATCTGAACTTAAAAATCTTTCTTGGTTCTCACTTCAATCCTACAGTTGCTAGTATACTCTGCCTTCTCAGATAATCTCACACTTAATGATCTGTGCATACATCAGTTTTCTAGGCAGAATCTAAGTCCCTTGAAGGCAAGGTCAGTTTGTCTTTGAATCCCTAGTGCTTAACACAGAGTCTGGTGCCTAGTAAGTACTTAGTGGAGTATCATGGAGGGAGAGTGGGCTGGGTGGCTTTCTCCCTGCTCCGTCTGACGAGAATAGGAGAGCTTGGGTTAAAAGGACAGAGAGGGAGCAGAATCTCAGTCTGGAAATGTGGATCTTGAGGGAACTGTGTCCCAAGGAGGACAGGTAAAGACCAGGGAGCAGGGCGGGTGGTGCAGGAGACAGGCAGGATCTCTGTTTCAAGCCAGACAAAGACCAGGTATAGAGGCGGCACCTGCCTCAGCAGTCGGTAGGGAACAGACAGTTTAATAGCATGTTGGCCTCTCCTTTCCAGGGCCCAGGCATATCCCATTCCTGTGTTATTACAGGTTTGCCACAATAGCTAGGCGAGCACCTCAAGCCCAAGAATTTGTTAGGATGTCTGGAGAAGAAGAAAAGAGAATGAGGAGGGAGGGCCCTTGGCAAGCCTGGGCACGGGCCCTTCATTTATTGTCTCCCCTCCTGCTTCCTTTGGTTTCTTGTTAGAGTTGGAGGACAGTCCCGGTGTAGGGGCCAGCCCTTTGTGCACCTCTTTCTGGGCCGTCAGGAATGGGACAGAGAGGGTCTGGTACACGGTAAACCTTTAATAAATGCTTGTTTTGATTGACTGATGGAGAGACATAAAGGAGCAGAGATGTAGGGCTGCAATGGACCTCAGAAGTCACTCAGAGGTCTTTTAGTCCAATGGTGTCAGATTCAAGTAAAAACAGGAAGAAGGAAGGCCACTAAACTGGACACAAGGACCCCTTGGGTGCATATTAACTTAGAAAACCACAGATTAACATGATCTATGATTTTTCGTATTTTTATTTGTTTTGTTAAATATTTTCCAATCCCATTTTAATCTGGTTCAGGCTGCCTTTGATAGTGCTGTAGGCTGCCTGTGGGCTGAGTGTTGGACATGTATGATCTGGTACCTTTGCCTCATGGCAGAGAGGTTAGACCAAGGTCACATGGGCATTAAGTGGCAGTGCTAGGATTTGGACCTAGGCCATTTATTAGGGGATTAGCTGAAGTTTGTCTTTCCCTTACAGGCCTTTCTGGGCTCAGAAACCCCAATCACTGGAGAGCAGGATCAGGCTAACTCCTCAAGGGACAGAACAAAACAAGAGGCCAGGAGGCAGGTGGAAATGAAAGTGGGAAGGTTCAGAGTGACCTGCATCCAGAGCTAAGGTGGCCCAGGTGGAAAATATTGACTTGGTGACTGCTAGAGCTTCCTGCTCACAGCCCAACAGTCATTCTCTCCTTTTATTCCTAGCAAGGAAGGTTGGCCTTGAATTCATTCATTTGTCCATCTGTCCATCCATCCAACAAATATTGATCACACACATTCTATGTGCAGAGCATCCTGTAGTTAGCTATCCCGTTAGATACTGGGGAAAGTTTAGATAATACACTGCCTGCCTTCATGAGGTTTACATATAAAGGCTAATAGGGTTTTCCCACCCCAACTTGCCCCCAACAACAGTGCCATGTTCTTTGGAAGATTTCTTGACTTATTTGAGAAGCTGATCTAACTTCATTCTTATACCCAGTTTGAGGAGTGGGGTGATATCATGAGGACCCCACACTTAAGATTGATTGACTTGGTCTTTGAAGTTTCTATGGGTAGTGGTCCTGGGGCTCTCTGGCACCAATTCTAGGTAGGATATCTTTTTGAACCTAGCACAGTGAGTATTAAGTACATAGTAAATGTACTTAAGTATAGAATAGATACTTAAGGAATACTTGCTGAATTAAACTGAATTCTTGGATCTGGAGCCATCTCCATCTCCATCTTGGAGATCTTGGTACCTCGAAATGTCATAACTGGAGGCAATGGTAGAACCTAGGCTATTAGAGCTGGAAAGAACTTTGGAGAAGATCTAGTCCCACTCCCTGATTTTAGGGAGGAGGAAACTGAGATTCAGTTTCAGACTTGCCCAAGGTCACACAGAGCTAGGATTTAAACCCAGGCCCTATGAGTAGCTTCAGGGCTCTTTCCTCCCCACCAGTGTCTGAGAAGAAGGGTCCTCAGAATTTAGTGTCATAGCTGAACCTGAGACATGATTCAGTCTAATTATATCCCCCATCTTACAGATAAGGAAACTGAGATTAAGCCCTGTATTTATTTTATTTATCTGTTTTTTTATATAATAGTGATTTCTGCACTATACTTTTAAAATAATGGCTAGAATTTATTTGGCACTTTAAGTTTTGCAAAACACTTTACAAATATTTTATCCTTACAACAATTCTAGAGATAGATGTTATTATTTGACAGGTGAGAACACTGAGGCAACAGGGTTTAAGTGACTTGCCCAGGGTCACATGCCTAGGAAGTGTTTGAAGCTGAATTTGAATTCAGGCCTACCTTACTCTAGGTCCCGTGAGCTATTCAAAAAACTTCCTTCCTCCCACTCCAAATCAATCCATTGATCAGAGGTTTTATTAAACACTTACTATGTGTCAGGTACTGTGGTAAGTATTGGGTATAAAAAAAATCTCCCAAAGTAAGCCTTTTGTTGTGACATAAGAAAATCTTAGGAACTCAGAAACCTGGTTTGACAACATGTGCAACACTCCCTATCCCTAGTAGTCTACCTCTCCAAGAAAAGGAGGGAGGTATATTTCCTTATCTTTTTCAGGGCCAGGATTGGTCATTCTCATGGCACAGAGTTCTCAGGTCTTCTCATTTTATAGGAAAAGGAGTTGAATTTCAGAGAGGGGAAATTATCCAAGGCTACGCATCTGGTTAATGCTAAAATGAGACCATTACCCTTGGTGCTCCCCTTTGTTCCTCCCCAGCCCTCTGTCTCTTGACTCTTGATTCATTGATCTCTCAGTTCTAACCCCTGGCCCAGCGATGGTCTGGGGAAGTTGCCCTTCTTACCTGGACAATAGCATCGAAGCACCCCTGGCTGGATCAAGGACGCAGGCACTGAGATCTGGTCAAACAGGCAACTGTAGTTATTGCTGGCTTCTTGCCATGGGCCTGTGATCAGGACTTTCACTCCTCCCTGCAAGAAAAGGAAGACAAAGGCAAATGAGGAAGGACAGAGAGAACTATGGAAGAGGATGGGCTGGTGGGAACAAGGGTATGACTTGGAAGTGCCAGACTAAGAGACCCTATAGAAAGAAGAAAAGAGCAGAAATTGAAAACTACTGAGAAGCATGGGAAGACTTATATGGACTGATGCAAAGGGAAGTAAGCAGAGCCAGGAAAATAATATACATAATATAAAGGACAACTGCAAAATCTAAGCTGAAAGCTATGTGATTATAATGGCTAAGCTTGGCCCCAAAGAAAGCATGTGAGAAGTCATCTCCGTCTATTCTTTGCTGAGGTGGGAAGCTATGTGGGTAGAACACCAGATATAATGTAAGAATTGCTTGATATGTTAGTTCCTTTTGTCAAACTATCTATTCCTCCTCTTTTAAATTTATTTGCTATGGGTAATAGCTCTCTAGGAGGGGGAGGATTAAGGTGAGGTGTGTTTCCCTTTCTCTGCCCTGACTTAGTTCCAGCTCGGTAGATTCTTGCACAGAATGACAGAGGAATCTCACTTCCTGGGACTCCACTCTCTCCACTCCTCTGTGGAGCTCCCCACTTTGGATCTTACACAAACTTTAGGAGGAGTCTTGTGTATCCATCCTTTCCTGGGCCAAAACAAAACAAAAACCAGATGCAATGGTTCACGACACACCTGAGAACTGGCTGGAATCCATGAGTTTCTGGGTCATTCTCTCCCAAACTCCCTGCCGTGTGTCCATCCATCCTCCCACAACACAGAATGGCAGTTGGAAAAGATCTCATTCGTCCCCTAGTCCAACCTGGACCTGAATAAGAATCCCTGCTGTAACATATTCAGTAAGTGGTCATTCACCCTCTGCTCAAAGATTTCCAAGAAGGAAGAAGCCACCACTTCCCAAGGCAATTCATTCTACTTTGAGACTTTCCTAATTAGGAGGCTGTAGTATAGCGGAAAGAACACTGATTGTGGAGTCAGAAGATGTGAGTTCATATCCTGCCTGTGACACTGCTGTGTGACCAGAGGCAGTCACTTAATGTCCCAGAGCCTCAGTTTCCTCAATTGTTAAATGAGGGAAGTGAACTAGATAGCTTCTGGGGTCTCTTTTAGACCTAGGAAATGATGAGCCTATAACCTGACTCTGACCTTTTCTATGTGTATGACCTTAAGCATGTCACTTGACATCCAGGGTCTTTGGTTTTCTCCTCTGTAACATGAGGGTAGTGGCCTCTGAGGCTCCTTCCAGTTCCACAAACCCAGAAAATTAGCCTTCCATCAAGTCCAGATTTTGCCCCCTCCCAACCTCTACTCATTGCTAATTGGGGACCGAACAGAAAAAGAGTAATTCCTCTTCCAACATGGTGGACTTTCAAATATTTGAAAACAGTCATTATTTCCACACTGAGAACAGGAGTGTCCATAAGCACCATGCCAAGGGAGCGGGAGGAAACTAGGAGATGGAGAGGGGGAAGTGGATGTTGTCTTCAAGGAGATGAAGCCTCACTGTGGGAGGAGGGACTGATCTGTTTGCTCTTCCTTTCATGGATGCTCCACTTCACATCTCCATGGTTCTGAACTGGAGGTCATCCGTGCCTGAGGTGTTTTTCTGATTCCTTGAATCCCTGGCTTTCTTTAAGACTCAGGTCTAATGCCACGTCTTGCCAGAGGCCTTTTCTGGTCCCTTCCCTTCTCTCCACCCTCCCCACCTCCATCTGCAAGTGTCTTTCCCTTTAAGGCTAGTCCCTGTCTGCTCTGTGTATACCTTTCATTGTGTCCCTGTTCAGTTGGTTCAGTCTGATTCTTCATGACCCCATTTGGGGTTTTGTTGGCAAAGATATTGGAGTGATTTGTCATTTCCTACTCTGGCTCATTTTACAGATGAGGAAACTGAGGCACATGTGAACTGACTTGCCCAGGGTCACCTAGCTATGGGATTTAATGGAATCCTCAGTTAGTCATCTTTCTCTGAGCCTCAGTTTCCTCAACTGTAAAATAAGAATGTTGGACTAGGTAACCCTTGCTCTCCCTTTCAGCTCTTGTAGTTTGTGGTTGATGGTTCTAGGCTTTTCAGATTCAACAAGACCAAGAAAGAGGGTGGGAAAAGGAGCCTCCAATGAGAACTTTTCCATTCTTTCTCCTCCTGACTATATTTCCTCTACCCCTAATATCTTACCTGAGGGAGGGGTGGGGGCTGGTGGTGGGGGTGGGCTCGATGTGGTAGAGTGCAGGATTCCTGCTCTGGTGACAGTGTGAACTAGAGGGGGTTTCATCCATAGTTCCTGTCCCAGCCTGTCCCTACATGCTTTGACTCAAAGGTCAAAGAATGCCACTATGTATTGGAGTCCCTCATCAGCTCCTGCTGGTGCAGAACTGGTGGGGAGGTGGTAAAACCAGGGAGAAACAAAGACTCAGCCCTGGGGGAGTGAGAAAGGCATCAGGGGATGGTGGGAGGGGTAGGGGGTGGGGAGGGGGGGGAAAATGTGTGGAAAGAGAGGACTTTGGGCTCGGTTCTTGCCAAATGAAATCAGTGTGGTTCTGCATGGAGGAAACAAGGCGGATGGGGAGCAAGAGTGTGGTCATCTCCACTGCCATGGAGATGGGGATGTGAAGCCAAAGGGTGTGATGGGGATGCGGGCCCCAGGGAGCCCTGCCTTCCCCTCCTCCCCAGCTCCCTTGGTCTCTGGGCATCTGTGTCTTTGCTAGCCGCCCACACAGACTGACTGGGAACCACTCCTGACGTCATCTCTCCCCCACAGAGAGCAACCGGGAGAGCTTCCACGGAGGCTCCAAAGCAGCTGCTTTCCCAGCAGTGCAGCGTGGAACTCAGCAGCATGAGCCTTGGAGAAGGTCCTGCATGACCCTTGCTAGACCACACTCCCCTAGACTCAGTTTGGCCTCCTGCACCAGGAGACCTTCACCTCCCATCAGGAAAGGCTCTCATTTTGAGAGCTGGGTCCTGTTACCTCTGAGTGCCCACCAGCTAGTGCCAGGTGAATCCCAGGCAGGGAGAGGTGAGGACAGAAAGTAAAAGGAGAATAGGGGAGGGGGAAGATAGTCTCATGGAAGACTGGTATGGGGCCTGGCCAGCGGTCTGGAGCAGTTTCTGCTTTCAGTCTCTGGCTGCCCACTAGTATCTGCAAAAGGTCCTGGGATGCAGTTCATTCTGACGCCTCTGAACTGAAGATGCTTGCTTTTAGTGGGGCCCCTTTGGGCTGTCAGTGGACAGTGGACAGGAAAGTTGCTTTCTTCATTGGATCTGAGAGTCCTAGGAAGGAAACTGGGCTTTCAAGTTCAAGTTCAAGACCCCTAATTTAGCAAGTGGAAAACCAGACCAAGGAGGCTCAGCGGTGTGCCCAAGGGCACCCAGGTGGTTTCTCACAGAGCAAGATTTGAACCCAGGTCCTCAGGTCTCTTTCCACTGTCCCCCTCCTGGAAACTGGGGATTGGTTCAGAAGTGAGGCATGGTAGAAGAACCAGCCCTGCCCCTGTAGTTAGAGCATCTAAGGTCAAACCCCACCTCTCACACTTTGACGTATCTGGAGGCAACTTTGAGCAGCTCTGCCTCACTTAACTCTGCTTCCAGCACAAATCAAGACATCACCCATGATGTCACTGGTTCTCTTCGGAAATGAAGTACAAATACCTACACTCCCACTGACAATCTAGGTGACCATGGGAAAGCTATTTCACTTCCTTAGGCCTCAGTTTCCTTCTCTGTAAAAGGAGAGAGTTGGATTAGCTGGCCCCTGAGGTCTGTCTGTCTTAGCTCTCCGCTGTGCTCCTAGGAGGTCTAAGGGAGTCCTGGGGACATAGGCTCCCTGACCCAGCTCCCTTGACCTTCACTAGCCCTGGCAAAGCTTTCCCTGGTCATAGGGAGTATGATGGGAGTCTATGGAGAGGCTCATGGTCTTTCCCTCCTCTCTGTCCTTCAGTTCTCACTGTTGGCATCAGTGTAGGAGTATCTCAGAATCATAGAACTTATGACCTGGCAGAGATCTTAGCAGCCACCTTACTCTGACCCATACCTAAACAAAAATGTCCATTTTCTTTTTCTTCACTTTTTTTGTCTCTATTTTCTTTTGCAATATGGCAATGTTTTATATGACTATGCATGTATAATCTATGTCAAATTGCTTGCCTTCTAAGGAGGGGTGAGGGGAGAGAGGGAGAGAATTTGGAACTCAAAATTTAAAAAGTTAAATTTTTTTTTATGTATAACTGAGAAAAAAATAAATAAATCTCCATTCTAAGAAACCCAACAAGTAGTGATGACATCCAGCCTCTGGATGGAAGAAGACCTCCATGGTGGGGAGGAAGGCGGGAGGGGCAGCCCATTCCCCTATGAGACAGCCCTAATGGCTGGGGACTTTTTTGTTACATCAAGCCTGAATCTGCTTCACTATCACACCTACCCGTGGTTCCTGATTCTGTCCTTATGCCCAAACAAATGAATCTAATCTCCTTTCTTCATGACAGTTCTTCAAACACTTAAAACAGCTATCATGTCTCCCCCTCTCCCCACAAATCTTCTCTTCCTTAAACTAAACATCCCTTCTGACTGTAAGTGATTCTCCTGTGATATGGACTCAAGACCTCCATCACTCGGCCAAGCTCCAGAAAACCCCTATTCTAACGTCCTTGTTACCTGCCAGGGTAGACCTGCTTCCAGGCTAAGTCCTCATTAGAAAACACTACTTGACCACTTGACTACTTGACTACTTGTAAGACATGGACAGGCTGGCACGAGGGGATGAATCTTAGAACTGAAGACTTGGAAGAGAACTTAGAGGTTGTCTTTCATCCAGTCTCTCCACTAAAGAAGGGATTCTCCTCTACAGTATCTGATCACGTGACTCCTCCTTGAACATTGACTAGAGCAGGAGAACTGATAACCTTCCCAAGGCATTGTTAGACAGCTCTGAGCACTAGACAGTTTTGCCTCGTGCTGAGCCAAAATCTTTCTACTTGTAATATGTCCCCATTGTCTCTAGCTCTGTTCTATGGAGACAAATTTATCCAGCTCCTCAATCTCTGTTGTCTTTTGCTGTTGGAATGTACCTCTTGGAGAGGAGGGATTGTCTTGCTTGCTTGTGTTTATATCCTTGGGGCTTAGCTCCGACAGGGATATAGTAAGCAAATCAGCATACGTAAGGCGTTTTTGCAAACTTTAAAGCCTATGTAAATGGTTGTTCTTACTATTTATTCATTCATCCGTTCACACAGAATAAATCTAATCCATCCTTCACATAGGGCAGCCAGGTGGTGTGGTAGATAGAGTGACAGGCCTGAGGCATGAACATCAATATTCTTGAGTTTAAATCTGGCCTCAGACATTTCCTAGCTGTGTGACCCTGGTCAAGTCACTTCACCTTGTTTACCTCAGTTTCCTCATCTGTATAATGAACTGGAGAAGGAAATGGCAAGCGCCTCCAGTATCTTTACCAAGAAAACCTAAATGGAATCACGAAGAGTTGAATACACCTGAACAATGATTGAACAACAAATCCTGCAGATGGCATTTCTTCAGATATTTGAAGATAATGATCATGTTCTCTAAAAGTTGGAAAATCTCTGACTCTGAATAAGACACTTACACAATCGCAGGATCTCAGGGTTGGATGGATTTCAGTGGCCAACTCGTCCAAGCCATCGCCCAAAGAAATCCCCACTCTGGTATCCTGATAGCCTCTGCCTGAAGACCTCCACTGAGGGACAGTCCACCACTTCCCAACAAACCCTGTTCTACCCTGGGATGACTCCAGTGGTTGAGAAGTTTTTCTGTGATCAAGATTTACTTTATGTCTTTGGAACTCCCACCCTGTGCTCCTGGCTCTGTCCTCTGGGGTCATATAACCACTCCAATCTCTTTTCTACATGATGGCACTTCAGATATTTGAAGATTACCAACAACTCCCTTTCAAGCCTTCTTTTCTTCAGGCTAAACATCCCTGGTCTTCTCACTGGATCCTCAGATTGACTGAATGTGAAGGAGCCCTTCACCATTGAGACGCAGCTTGGCATGGTGGTACTAAGATTTTAGACCCAGAGACAGGGCAGGTCACTTTTTTCTGAGTCTGTAACATGGAGTTAATAATAACATTTACTTCACAGGGCTGCCGAGACACCAAGTAAATGAGATACTATGTGTAAAGCATTCTACAAACCTTAAACTGCTTTATAAGAGTCATCATCATTATTATATTAGCCAAGTGCTGTAGCCTGTAAAGATCCCTTTGCATCTTGACTTTGCTGTCCGTCATATCCTCTCAACTCTGTGTCTTCTGAAAATTTGGTGAGCATGCGTTTTATACTTTTATCCAAGTCACTGATAAAAATCTCATGGCCTGATCCCTGAGGCACTCCCTAGAGACTTTCTGAGTTGATAAACAAGGAACATTTAATAACTGCTCTCTGCATCTGGTGACTTAGCTATTTCTAGATCCTCCCAATGTACTACCATCAAGTTTGTATCCACCTTTTTTTTTTTTTCACAGAAAAGAGGTTTTATTAGATGCTGTACTAGAACCTAAGTCAACTAAAGCTATTTACCTCCATCTATCATTCAAGCAGCATTATCAAAAAAGGAAATGAACTTGGTCAGGCATGATGTATTCTTGAAGAAATCTCACTGCCTTTTTAAAATCACTGCTTCCTTTTCTACAAGTTCACTAACCATCCCTTGGATATGGTATTCTAGAATTTTGCCCAGAATAAAAGTACAACTCAGTAATTTTCCATGATCCATTTCCATCCACTCTTTGAAAATGAATACATACATCCTTCTAAACTCTTTCTTTCTCTAATACTTTGAAAGATCTCTGATAGGGGTTCAGCAATTGTAATGTCCACTTCTTTCCATGCTCTAGGCAGGATGCCATGCATTTATGCCTGATGACTAAAACTCCTCAAGGGAAGCTAGATGTCCTTCCACTGCTTCCCCATTTATCTTAACCACTCTGGGTTTCTGTTTCCTCACCTATAAAATAAGAGCTGGGGGAGTTGGACCAGAGAGATGATTTCTAAAGTTTTTTTCAGCTCCAAATCATAAACTCCTATGATTTACTCTCTAGGATAAGAATCTTCACTTCTTTCTACCAATTTGTAGATGATATGGTCTCCAGTTCCTTCAGGATCCCCTGGTTTATTTCATCTAGAAGGCAACTAGAAGGCCCATTGCATAAAGAGAATCGGACCTGGAGCCAAGAAGACCCAAGTTCAAATTTAGCCTTAGACACAGTAGCTGTCTCACCCTGGGCAAGTCACTTCACCTTTGTCTATCTTAGTTTCCTCATTTTTAAAATAGGGATGATAATAATAGTGCCCACTTTCCAGGGTTGTTGTGAGAATTAAATGAGATAAAATTTGTAAAACACTTAGCATTGTCCCTGGCCTGGTACATGGTAAGCATTTAATAAATACTTGTTCTCTCCCAAAGCCTCTTATTTGTCAGTGACTCTGAATTGCATAACCTTCTCGAACTGTGGTTTGACTAACCACAGCTGAGGACGGTAGCATTGCTGCTTCCTCATTCAGCATATTCGATCTTTCTTGAGTCAGTTCACATGAGATATGGCTCAGGGAAATTTCAATGGAAGGACCTTTGTTGTGGTAAGGAGGAGAGCAGAATATGGCAGTGATGGACAGGGGCCCTGGATAAATGAATGTGTGTAGTTGGTCTCTGGCATGTGGCCCTGGGCAGGAGGGCTAGGCTGTGAGCTCTGGTATCTGGATCCCTCCATTTTCCCAACTCTAAACCACATGGCTCTGGCTCAGCTACCTATGGCACCAAGAAACTGGTGGAGGGTGCCACCTAGTGTTATGGTTGGAGAAGCCAATCTGAAGGATGGCAGTTAGACAAAAGGGCCTCTCCCCTGATACCAGGCAGAACTGGCCTTGGGGAACTAGGCTGGGTTACATTCCAGCTGTCATCTCCTACCCAGTATCTAGGAGAAGTGTGGAGAGGGTCCTCCCATTGTTTCATTCTCTCCTGAGTTTTCCCAGAGGCTGCCTTTGGCTTTTCTTGGGCTGCTTCTCCAGGGACTCTAGTCTATATATATTTTGGCGCAGTAAATGGCTGCCTATAAAGTGTGATTTTAGAAGGCTCCAAAGCAGGCCTCTGATTCAAGAGAGGAAACATAGCACATTGGAAAGACCACTGGGTTTAGTCAGAAGACTGGAGATCATATCTTGGTTCTGCTAATTGTTAGCCGTGTGACCTTGGGCAAAAATTCCCTTAGGTCTCAATTTTCTCATTTTTCTGAATGAAAAGGTCAGAAGTTCTATAGAACTTCTAAAATTCCTTCCAGGTCAAAATCCTATGATCCAAAATCTTAACTAGGCTATCTGTCATTCTTTGAAGGCAATGTCTCTAAAATCACTTCACTCCTGTAGCCTGTTAGCTAGCACCTTGGGAGACTCAGTAAGAGAGGGAAAGAGAGCAGGGATAGGAATGGGGACAAAGAGTGGAGGCCCTTATAGAGAAGGTAGGAGGCTGCTAAGGATGTACCTCACAGACTTAGTTGCTTTACTATAGTTTGCCTATCTCTACCCAAAGAAGGAAGGCAGTCTGGCTCTTCTCTTTGTCTCTTTCTCTGTCTCTCCCCGCTCTCTTTCATTTCATGGGTGTGTTAAGAACTTCCAGTGAGGAAACTCCCTCTATCAAAGCAGATCAGTATCTGCTTTGCATTTCAGTCTTAGAGAGTTGCCTGGGAGGTCCTGAAAGGTGAAATAATTTTCTCAGGGTCACAAAGTCAGTTGGTGTCAGAGGTAGATCTCCATCTGACACCAGTCCTGAGAGAGCCAGAGTCCCTGCTGAGGGATTGCTCAGAGGGCCCTGGGTTCACTGTGGACATTGGACAAGTTGATTTCCCTATCTCTGTGCCTTAGTTTTTTTATCTCTAAAATGAATGGACTGACCTAGATGATTTCCAAGGTCCTCTTCTGGTTTTAAATACTGTGATCTTACAAATGGCTCTTTTCAGAGCTCTTCACCTAAAGCTCATTCTGATCAACAAGACCTTGGAGAGCACCCTCCCCAGTGGGCCTTTGGCTTTGGCTGGTTCTGCTACACTTCCCTGAATTAGGTCCAGGCTGGGGGGGCTGGGCCTCCTCCCAGGACCTTCTGAAGGGCACCCCGTTGTACAGAAACGAGAGAGGAGGAGATGTGCAATTGAGAAAGTTTTTTATCTCCACCTTGACGTTGGACTAGGGCTGGCGGCACTGTAGTCAAAACATTGAGTTGAGAGTCAGAAGTCTTCCATCTATGGGATTTGGAATGAAAGCTTGACCCAGAACTCTCCAAGATTCTGTGAGTTCTCTATGGTCATTCTCTTAGGTCCCATGTAGAAGCATGCTTCTCTACCCTGTGACAAACATTATGAGCAGAGAGTATGTCTGACTGAAGTTGGCTGGAAAAAAGCTATCATCGTAATTATCCTAGGCCTGGGAGGTCACTTAGAATATCCCATTCCCTCAACTGTTGATATTCCCATTCATCCTTCAGAGGCTGAGACCTTGAGGCCCCCTTTCATGGAAATTGTGTTTGATTTCTAGGAGGACATTTTATCTGTCCCCTCCTCCCCCTCCCACTCGCATTGGAACAGCTCCCTGCTCCTAGCTCTGCTGCTGACTAGCATGACGATAGACAGGTCATTTCATCTTTCAGGGTACTTATTTCCTCAACTGTAAAGCGAGGGATTGAAGTTAACGATCTCTGAGTCTCTTCGGGTTTGAAATGTATATGCATTAATGTGTCTATAACAGCTCCACATTTCAAAGCCTGAGGAGCAACTGGGGATAGGCATTACATGGTGTGCTCTTTGTAGGCTCGAGTCCATGAACAATGATGATAGTAATGGCTATGGAGTTTTAAGGTTTACAAAATTCTTTCTACATGAGAAACCTGAAGTAGGTTATCATCCCCATTTTACAGATGAGCAAAATAAGACTCAGAGATATTCATGTCAAAGGACCTTAGAGATCATCTGGTTCAACCTCTTCATTTTACAGATGAGGAAATTGAGGTGCAGTGCTTTACTCAAGGTCCCATAGGTAGAAGGCCGAGGTGAGATTTGAACTCAGGTCTTCTGTACCAATTCTCTTTCCACTGTACCACATTGCTTCCCATGTTGAAGGATACCACACTGATGATAAGGAAGGATCTATTATCTTACAATATCTCTCCTAGTTGTCCTGGCTCTAGATCCAGGGCTCTTTCCATTTTTCCATGATTAACTCTTGTTCCTGCTGGATGATGGCTCCATGAAGATTTGAGGTGTATCAGAGAAATAGTTACAGAGGAAGTCTTTTCTAGAGGCTGGAGCACTGACCTTGGAGTCAAGAAGACCTGCCTCAGATCTTAATGAGCTATGTGACCTCAGGGAAACTTACTTTCCTTTTCAAGGCCTTAAGTTCTTCATGTCTGAACTTTGCTGTTGTCATTTGAGTCCTGTTGACTCTTTGAGACCTCATTTGAGTTTTCTTTGGCAAAGATACTGGACTGGTTTGCCATTTCCTTCTGCAGTTCATTTTACAGATGAGGAAATTGAGGCAAATAGGGCAAAGTGACCTGCCTAGGGACTAGTAAGTGTCTGAGGCCGGATCTGAACTCAGGAAGATGAGTGTTCTTGACTTCAGGTCAGTGCTCCAGGCACTATGGCACCCCTTGACTGTCCTGTGAATTGAGTCAGATAGCTTCCAAGGTCCTTCCTTCCAACACTAAATCTATCTTCTTATGACCCTAAGAAAGGGGAAAGAAAAGAGTCCTTGAGACAATAAGAGTTGGGACAGGGATGAGGAAAAGGAGGTGGTGAGCACAGGGGAATAGGCAGGGTGGAGGAGTGTTGATCTCTCCCTTCATAAAGCCCCACGCCATTTTCATCAAGAACAAAAACAGCCACCGCCCACCACCCACTGTTCCAAAGCCAGGGCTAGAGCATCTGTCCTGAATAAAGAATGGCAGTTCTGGAGAGAAATTTGGCACCTTTCCCGTGATGTCCCCTCCCCCCACCAGCAGGATGGCTCAGGCTCCACCCATTCAGGTGGACGTCTCCATGGTAACAGAGGCTCAGCTGGACGATTTTCATTGGTGGTGAGCCCACTGCCTTTCTTTGTCGTCTGCTCTGCAGGAGAGTCGCCCGTGTTCCATTGTGTTAAGAAAAGATGAGAAAGATTAAAGGGTATAGAAGGGGGTGGGGATGAGAGAGCTTTCATCTGAAATGTCAGTTCTTGGATATTTAAAAGTTCCATGTGCTCGTATTAACCTGGGCTTGGTTGTTTTATAGATGAGGAAACTGGGGCCAGGAAAGGTGACTCGATTTGCCTAAAGCCACACAAGTACTAAGAGGCAAAGCCAGAAATGGTATTGATGGCTGAGATGAAGGTCCAAGGTTCACGATGCCCTTTTCTCTGTTCTTCCCATTTTGGAAAAAGTGGTGAATCAACCAATAACTCAGTGAAAACAGAGACAAAAGAAAGAAGGAGAAGGGAGGCGAAGGGAGCCAGCGGGGAATGAAGGTGACCGTGCTGCTGAATTGTGCCACCCTAACTGGTCAGGCACCTCAGGGAGATGGGGAGGGGATGGATGGGGAGGAAAGGCTTGGCCCTGCCCACCCATGAACCTATCCCTGCAAATCCATTCCAGCAAGAAGCAGATCTGGGGATCTCCTAATCTGAGAAAGGGTGTTATGGCTGACTCAATGATGACTTCTAGGAGCCTGGGCAGCACAGCTTGAAACTCAGTAGTCCACAGCAACAGAAGTTTCCAAGTCTGGGAGAGAGATCAAAGGGCGTGGTTTCCTTGGGGCCAGGTCTAGTGCTGGGCTGACTTTTGCTCCAAGGGAGGCAGCAAAGCCCTGGAGAAATGCCAGGAAGAAGGCATCAGCCCCCTGGTAAAACCATCAGGGTCAGTCTCTGGGGTTGGATGATAGGATTTAAAATTGGAAGGAACCTTAGCTCATTCTGTCAAACTCCCTCCTTTTACCTGAGGCTCCGATATCATATAGATGAGACCAGTATTTTACTAGGTACTAAACTGTAGTGAGAATACATGTGTTTTGACTTTTAAATCCTTCTGCCTCTCCTGGGATTTCATATCACCCGTTGAGCTCATCTTGTCTTAGAAATGATGGGTAGCATATTTCTTTAAATTAAAGTGATATTTAATAGGATTCCATGTTTCTCCTTCCCTTCTCTTTGTCCCCCATTTCCCTTTAAGATAACTGGAAACCTCTGAAAGTCCTTACATTCTAGGGTTGAAATACCTAGTTTTACCATCTCAAGGCCAAGCCCAGATTTGGAAAGTCAATTTCTCATTTTCCTTGTTCCTATGCTGCCCTCTTGTGGCAAGCTGTAGATTTGACTTTTTCTGAATCAACCCAATATCGCTTAGACTTGGATCAATAAAGGTGGCACTTGTGGGTACCTGGGACTGAGAAGGGAGGAGACAATGGCAAAGTAAGGTTGAGAGGTGAGGGGACATGAAGAGGATCTACCCTTGTCGCTCCTTTGCCTAGATCCTGAAGGCAGATCAGTAGACTTCCTGGGCAGATGTCCAGTCGGGGGTCAGCTTCTGAGAGAGATGCTGTGCCCTTTAACCTAAGTAATGACCTAAAGACACTTCTTAGAGGAGTGGTAACTAGCATGGAATGAAAATGTTGTTCTGGGCCAAGGAGACCTCCACCCTCTCTCTCCCTACTCTCTTCTTAACCCCTTATAATCCAGCTTCTGAATTTCCCATTTCACCTAAACTGCTCTCTACAAAGTTACTAGAGATCTTCTTGCCAGCTCCAACAGCTTTTCATTCTCACTGACCTCTCTGCAGCCTTCAACAGTGTTGAGCACTCTCCCATTTGATCCTGTCTTCCCTCTAGGTTTTCTGGACACCACTCTCTCCTGGTTTTCCTCGTGTCTATCCGACCACTCCTTTGCTGGATCTTTCTCCAGACCACACTTTCTAACCATAGGTGTCTCTCAGTCTTCTGGCTTGGGCCCTTTGCTTTTTCCTCTCTGCTACTTCACTTGATAATCTCATCAGTTCCCATGGATTTAATGACGGTTTCTATCCTGATGGTTCTCAAATCTATCTTTCCTGCCCAACCTCTCTGCGGCCTCCAGTCTCTCATATCCAACTGCCTTTCAGACATCTCAAACTGGACGTCCAGTAGACATCTTCTACTTAAAATGTCCCAAACCAAAATTCATTATTTCCCCCCTTAATCCTCACCCCACCCCCAAGCCCTGGGCAAACTTCCCTACCATTGTAGAGGGCAACACTGTCCTCCCAGTCCCTCTGGTTTGCAGTAGGAGTCATGCTGGGTCCCTCACTATTTTTCGTCCACACCCCCACTCATAACTAAGCCCTTGCCAAGGTCTGTCAATTTCACCTTTGCTGCATGTCTTCACTACTCTCTCCTCGGACCTTGTCCCCACCCTGGTGCTGACCCACATCACCTCACACCTGGACTGTTCAGATGACTGCCTCAAGGCTCTCCCCACTACCATCATTCAGTCACAGGATGATCCTCCTAAAGTACAGGGCTGATCATGTCATCCCTTACTCAATAATTCCTTAACAATAGTAATAATTCCTGTCACCTCCAGGATCAAGTACAAAATGCCCTTCATACCCCAGCCCCCTCCTCCTTTTCCGTCTTCTTCATCTTTATACTCCTCCATCTGGTGACACTGGCCTCCTAGCTGTTCCAGAAACAAAACATTCCATGTCTCCTTCCGGCACTTTCTCTGGTTGTCCCACGTTTCTGGAACGCTCTCCCTCCTCACCTTTGCTTACTGACCTCCCTAGCTTCCTGTTAAGGAATTAAAATTCTCTTTTAGTGGAAGACTTCCTTACTCCCTCTCAATTCTACCTCCTTCCTTCTCTTCATCATTTCCTCTTCCCCTGTGTAGAGAATGCTTTGCATATATTTGCTTGCATATTGTCTTTAAACATTAGATTGTAATATAATTATATGGTATAATTACATTACAGTGTAATCCTCGAGGGCAGGGGCTATTTTCTGCTTCTATCTGTATTCCCAGTACTTGGTGCCTGGCACCTAGTAGGCACTTAATAAATATTTATTGATGATGAGGTTATTGACAGTAGTTACCACAGCAGGTATCCCATATCGGATTTGTACGAGGTTTGTAATTCAGTTGATATAAAGAACACCTTGTGAGGAAGCCTCCTTCGAGGCTGATCAGCCCCTGCTTTGCAACATATACTTTCAATCTGGGGGCACTAAGAGGTGCTAAGTGTCCTGTGTAGGGTTGTTTTGCCAATAAATGTCAGGTAGAGCCTATACCTGAGATGTCTTGACTCTAAGACTGGTTATTTAACCATTGCCTTATTAGCATGAATGATATATTAAAATAAGAACTTAACATTCTACCCCACTTCCTCAAGCAACAGCATGCCAGATGAGGGCTTCCTGGTCTGGTCTTACCTTGTTCTCTCCCTAGATGAGGACTTATGGGGTGCCATGGTCTCTCTCCACACAGGACCTTCTTTTCTCATTACCCAGAATGCCAGATGACTCACAGCTCTGCCTCCTAACATCCCATACCCTCAGCCATTTGATTCCTTACCTTCTTGCCATCTTTCCCAAATTATTGGATACTCTTCCCCAGGCCTATCATATACCCTGTACCCACCAGGTTAGTGCCTTTGTGATTTGCTTTCACAGTAAGTAAAGGTTGACCATTTCTTGGTGACCTCTTGCTTGTACAGCTCTGGCCCACCTGCTCTGCTGCAGCTCCTAGTTAGTACATGAAGATGAACCAATCGGCCCCTAGGACTGGGACCTGGGTCAGAGGGCTGGCATGATCCTGACCTGGAATGGCAAGCCCAAGATTCTCCTGGTAGGGAGATCACCCTAGAGCAGGAGGGGACCTTGGAGGTCACTGTGCTTGGCCAACCTCCTCCTCCTCCAGAGGAAAGAGAGGCCTACAAAGGGGACATGACCTTCCCAAGGTGCTTACAGTGTGGTTACCACACAGGACTCAGAGTCAGGAAAACCTGGGCTCAAATCCTGCCTTAGAGACATACATGCTGTGTCAGTTTGGGTAGGTCACTTCCTTTCTGCCCAAGGTTGGACAGGTAGCAAGGACCAGGGGTGGGATTTGAACACAGGCCATGAGAGAGATTTAGAGTTGAAAGGGACCTCAGAGAGAAAACTGAGGTCCAGAGAGGTCAAATCACTCCTCTCAAGATCATAGGCAACCAATGTCAAGGTCAAAGGAAGGATTTGAACCCTGGTCCTCTGAGTCCAAAGTCAATGCCATTTATTTCCACTGTGCCAAGCTGCCTCCCTTTCATCAGCATGAGGAAACTCACAGATTGGGAATTCACTCCATCAGTGCTGATTAAAACCAGCATTTAATCAAGACACATTATGGCTTAGTAGCTAAGTCCTATGGAGTTGCCTGAGGCACATGAGACATAAAGAACTTTGCCCATGGTCACACAGCTAATAAGAGTCTGAGGGAGGATTCAAACCCAGATCTCTCTGCTTCCAAGCCCAGCACTCTCTCCATTATCCCAAGCTCTCTTCTTTTAAGGCCAAAAGCCTGGTCCTGGGGAAAAAGAACTGATCTGGGTTTCTGTTACTAACTGTCAGTGTGACTATGGGCAAGTCATTTCCTCTCCTTAGGCCCATTGCTTCTTCTGTAAAATGAAGGACTTAGACACCAATAGTGATCTCTGAGGATCCTTTTTGGTGTGTAGGGTTTCTTTGGCACTTTCTATGCCCACTAACAGAAGCTGTGTGATGACCTGGGACATTTCCTTGTTGTCTTTGTATCCTTGATACTCAGTGCAGTGCCTTGTACATAGGATGTGGTTAATTAATTCTTGCTGGTTAATACTGCTTTAATAAATGTTGAACTGAATTGATTTGGCCTGAATTAGGATGACCTGAGTTTGGATGGCTCAAAGTGACTCAATGACCCAGAACTGAAAGAAGATCTGAGTTCAGTCACTTATGCTCTGTCTGACCCTGGACAAATCACCTGACTGTTGTCTACTTCAGTTTCCCCATCTGTCAAACTGGAAAGCAGAACCTCCCTCCCAGGGTTATTTATGAAGGGAAAAAGAGATGTTTGTGAAATTCTTTGCAAACCGTAAAGTGTGATGTAAATGCTAGCTATTGTTAAATCCTGCCTTAGACACTTGTTAGTGGTGTGACCCTGGGCAAATCTGCCTGCCTCAGTTTCCTCACCTGTAAAATGGAGATGATAACAGCACCTACCTCCTCTGGTGCTGTGAGAATGGAATGAGATAACATACATAAAACACTTTGCAAACCTTAGAGCATTGTATAAAGGCTATCATAATGAGCAGAAGTAGGTTAGCCCTGATGGGTGGGTATCTCATCAAACCAAACCCTTCTGACCTTTCATTCTGATGAGGATGTATGTGCAGGTATTAGCCAATCAGGATCGCGAAGGCAGGGCGGTCTACAGTACCATTTTGAGAAGCACCGCTTGGGAGAGACAGAAGCACTTTTGGATCTATACCTTCCTCAGATATAGATCTTCATAATCAAGAGAAGGCAATTAATTACATGCAAATGATCTTGACGCCCTTGTATGTGTGCAATGACAGATGGCCCCGCTGGTGGCGCTGGTTGGCAAGGAAGCGCCAGCAGCTTACCTCTGGGTAAGACCACTCTGGGGAGTAGTCGGTCACCATGAAGACTCGCCCACTCTGCTGCAGCAATCCCAGGGTGCTCTGGGCTGCGGTGGCCGCAGAGACCACCTCAGCCACGTGCATGTAAGCCATGGTGCCAGCCCCGCCTTCGGCGCTGCTCAGCTGCATGCCGCCCTGCTGGGGGCTGCAGCAGGGGATGCACATTTCGGCCTGGCTGAAGGAGGCGCGGTTGCCGTCTTCGGCCTGGGAGAGTCCTGCACCGTCCCCCGACACGAGCTGGTGTCCATAAATAGCATTGCTCCCCCCTTCCACCGAGATGAAGTCGTTGATCAAGTCGGAGAACTGGTTGCTGAAGGAGATATCAAAGTGGTCCAGGCTCAGTTCCATGTTGGAAGAGTTATGGAGGCTGTGGTGGGCCACGGGATAGAGCCCCTGGACCATGTTCCCTTGGAGGATGGGGATGCTGCCCCCATTCCGGATGCTCCCGTTGCTCTCGGGCTGCATGTAGTGTTCGGAGCTGCAGCTCTGCAGTTCCCCAGACTTGAGCAGGTTCTCACCCCCTTCGGCGGGTTGAGAGGTCTCCATGGGAACTTCTGCCTCAGTGGTGATGGTCTGGAAATTAGCCTGGAACTGCATGAGCTGGAGGGAGGACGTGGACTCTATCCGGGTCTCTACAGAACCATTGCAATTGGAGGGGGTCGGAGGGGCCTCTGTCTTCACGGTAGCCATCCCTAACGGCACAAAGGAACTACCCGAATCGTTGAGATTAGTGTGGGTGCTCTGTTCTAGGGGGATAGGTTTGCTGGCATCCTGCAGAAAGAAGCTAGGGGAAGGGGTCTGGTGGACGTGGGGGCTGTGGACAGTCTGGCTGAAACTAGAAGCGTAGTCCTTGTTGGAGTCTATAGCACTGAAGTCCATTTGCTCCAGGGTGGTACTTGGACTGAGTCCCCCACCGGACGGGAGCAGGCTGGAGCCAGCGGACAGGGTGAGGGAGTTAGATGTGCTAGAGGAGGAATACGCTTCTTTGGACATCTGCTGCTCAAAGGATGTGTCCTCGGTCTTGATTTCCTTTGTGAGGGCTGCACTGAAGCTAAAGCTGACCCGCTCAGCCGTGGGTGACTGCCTCATGTTGGTGCCCATCGTCTCTGCTTTCAGTCCCCCACCCCCGTAGGTCTGTCCCTGTTTGGGGTTGTTGAGAAAACAGTCCGGGTCAAAGTTCATGGTGGTTTCCGGGATCTTCCGGCTCCCATCGAGGGTGGTGGAAAGCACCAGCTCTTCAGACACGTTAGTGGGCAACATTGACAAACCCTCCGCGCTCCCTGTGGCGGGGAAGGCGAACTTGTGCCCGTCGGAGCTCACCGCCAGGACGAGGCCCTGGGCGGCTGCGTCTGAGGAGAGCAGGTGTTGGTTGGGACCAGCTGTGGGGGACATGGTGTATACCGCCTCATTGGTCACCTCCGACATGAACACAGTGGCACTCTGGGACAAGCTCCCCATCACAGAGGCCACCGCCATGCTGGACACCCCTGTGACCACGGGGCTGTCGGCCATATCCGGGTCACTGTTCAGGCCGCTGCTGATGGACACGGGAGAATTCTGCGTTGTGTCGGGGACCTCCACCTGATTGGTGGAGGACACCTCGGTGCTGTTCTGATGCAGCAGCACAGGCTTCGCCACTTTGCCGTTCCTCTTCTCCCGGCTGGAGGCCTTGCCGTGACTGTGCTCATTCTTGCCTTCGGAGACATCATTATTTTGTACCTCTGAGTGAGTGCTGTACCCACCTGTCCGTGGTTCAACCTTTGGTGATATGATGCGATGCTTGGCACTGTTACACTTGTGATGCGCACTGCTACCTGCTCCTGTGGCCAAGAGAAACACAAGACACACATACATGCACGCACACACGCAGGCACACACACACAAGAAAGAGTTAGAGTTGGACCTGTGCTGGGCATTGGGCACTAAGCAACACTGACGTGTTTGCCTGGCCAAAAAACCCTGAACAAACACATCAAAAACCCAACCTTGTTCCACAAAGAGAGAAGTCATATGGAACCCTGCAGTCATCACCCCAAACCAGACCATGACTGTCTAGTTCAGACTGGTGAGCCCAGGACGGGCTTTGTGTCTTTGGGGCTGAAGTTTTATCAGAGGACATGAATTGAGCTCATTCTAAATCTGTAGTCTAGCATTCTAGGATCTGGCCTCAGTTTACCTTTCTGTTGTAAGGTAATATGTCCTACACATTACAACCAAGCTGAACATCTGTTTCCTCGACATAGTCTCCAAATTCTCACCTCTGTGCTTTCACTCATGATATTTTTTGGTCTGGAATGTCCTCTGCCATCTTTACTTGTTAAAATACTGCACATCCCTAAAGCTCACAAACAAACAAAGGCGGGGAAAGTCCATCCTTTCTAAGCTTATCGACTGTCCTTTATAGATCTTTCTCCAAGGGCTTTGTGCTTAGCAGACCAGGGTGACTTCTCCCTCTCATCCCAGCTCTATGGTTATTTTTCATCCATCAGACATAGCCATTGTTTTTGATAAAAGGGAAAATTCTCCCATGATTCCATCACAAGCATTCCCCATTGAGAATCTTAAATTCACAGAGACTTAATAAAGAAGAGACATGACCCTTTAATGATAATATCTAATTAAGGAACTGAAGGGAGTGGGGCAATCTCATCCCAGGGAGCAAATGAGACGATTAGGAGAGCAGACACATTAGGCTCCAAGTTAAGGGGGCCTCTGGATCTTTGAAGTCAAAGGAGGTTAAAGTAGAGGATGAGTTTGTCAGTTCAATGGAATGGGGGGCCCTGAGTTCACTCTAAGGAGCCCTGGGTCTGGAGGTCAGGCC
This sequence comes from Bettongia penicillata ogilbyi, assembly GCA_023548195.1. Taxonomy (NCBI): domain Eukaryota; kingdom Metazoa; phylum Chordata; class Mammalia; order Diprotodontia; family Potoroidae; genus Bettongia; species Bettongia penicillata. The sequence goes on along the minus strand of JAJHZJ010000561.1, from coordinate 3,848,038 downwards.
TCTTGCTGATTTGTGTGTATGTGAGTCAGAGCAGAATACGGTCTGGGAAAGACTGACTTCTTTTATCCATTCTGCCACTGTCTCTGTCCCTTCGCACTTCTCAGGGGACAATTTAGATGAGCTTTGCAAGGTGTCATTCAGCTTGTTATTCTCCTAAACCCCCCACCCCACCCCCGCCCAGAGGAGCCTTTGTTAGGTTGAAGATGGATAATTGTCTCTGTTTTCTTTCCAACTTGTCTCCATGGGGCACCTTATGTGGTTTGATCGCTAATTCCAAATCAATGCCACACACAGAGGTGAGAATACTCTTGTCAGAGGTCAAGGGGGAAACCAGATGTCCTCTAGTTTGTTCAGCCAGGAGGAGCCAAGCACCTTCCTGAGACTGGTGCCCTTCTCCTCTTGCATGGCTCCTCTTCCCCCCTGCCCACTGCCAACCCTGGTGCCAACTCACCCAAGTTGCCAGTGCAGAGGCAGTTGTGTGTCCGAGGCTGGGGCTTGGTCTGGTGGCTGTCCAGGATCTGCTGCACCAGCTGCTCCACTGAGAAACCAGAGCTGCTGTTCCCGTTGCTGCATGTCCACTTGATGCCATGGACTGTGGAGAGAGAAGAAGACATCTCCCATCAGAGGCTACCTAGCCTCCACCCGGGGGTGGCCATCGCTCTTTTCAGGTGGCCATCGCTCTTTTCAGGTGGCCGGATCTGTAGGTGAAGAGAATGGTATGAGGAGGGGAATAGGAAAGAGGGAAAGACAGACATATTATCTGAATGGGTGGCCTCCAGTGTGACGGGGGCAGGTGACATAGGCAGGCTCTCCAGGGATCTCTGCATCTGATGCTTCCCCACCAAATGCCCTCCTTTCCTGTTTTTCTTGTTTCTGTCTCTGTCTTTGGTGTCTGTCTCTCCTAGCGCTCTCCCTCTCTCTCTCTCTCTCTCTCTCTCTCTCTCTCTCTCTCTCTCTCTTTCTCTCGTTCTCTCTCTCTCTCTCTCTCTCTCTCTCTCTCTCTCTCTCTCTCTCTCTCTCTCTCCCTCTCTCTCTCTCCCTCCCTCTCTCTCTCTCCCTCTCTCTTTCCCTCTCTCTCTCTCTCCCTCTCTCTCTCTCCCTCTCCCTCTCCCTCTCCCTCTCCCTCTCCTCTCTCCCTCTCTCTCTCTCTCTCTCTCTCTCTCTCTCTCTCTCTCTCTCTCTCTCTCTCTCCCTCTTTGTCTCTATCTCTTTCTCTTCCCCCTCCCTCCTCTCTCCCTCCTTCCTCTCTCCTCCTGCCTTCTGCTTTTCTCTTTCTTGATGCTGTCATTTTTTCTTCCCCTTTTCCATTCTTCATTGTCAATGGGATTTCTCAGTCCAGTAAACACAAACCAAGACTTAGGGAAGGGGTTCTCAGGGTCTTCATCCTATCAGACTGATTAGATCTCTTAGTCCCTATACTTAGAGACCACATTCCATGCTGGTGTCTCATCCCCCTAGTAAATTATAAGTTCAAGAACGGCCGGACCTTTGTGATACCTCATTTGTATCTCCTCCTGCCTTTAATCTAGAGCTCTGAATACAGTAGGTGCTTAATAAATATGTGTTGAGGTTGTTATTTGGGAAAGGGCTAGGGAGCGGTCCCTTTTCAGACATGACTTTCTGTGGCTTTGGACAAGTCACTGAACTTTTCTGGTCCTCAGTTTCTTCATCTATACAATGAGGTACTGACATGGACCATTTCAAAGTCTCCCCCATCTTTGTCATTCTTTATTCGAAGAGCCCTCCCTGCTCTGACATTTTATGTTCTTGGTGTTCATCTTTCATGCTCGAGGAGAACCAAAATGACACCACCATGTTGGGGTCAAGGTACAGTGTATGGCTGTGGTTGATCAGACCAGCTGGAGCTTGAAAGGCTCTGCCACAGGTCAGGCACAAAGAGTTCACATGAGCATGTTGGGGGGGGATTCTCTAAATCTGTATAGCTCCCATTCCTTTTGGGCTATTCTGCTTTGTTCATAGAGCACAGCACCTTCTCTGATGTGGGTACACCATGCTAGGTGGTCCTCTGCCAGAGTCTCCCATGTCACACCATCGATTCCAAAGTTCTTCAGCAACACCTTGAGAGTGTCCCTGTATCACTTCTTCTGACCTCCATGTGAGCACTTGCCTTGTGTGAGTTCTTCGTAAAATAGTCTTTTAGGCAATCGAACAACATGGCCAGCCCATTGGAGTTGTGCTCTCTGTGGTAGAGTTTGAAGGCTTGGCAGTTCAGCTCAAGAGAGAACCTCAGTGCCTGGTACCTTATCCTGCCAGGTGATCTTCTATGTCCTAAGGCCTCTCTCAACTGACATTCTATATTAGAATGCCCTTTCCAATTCTGAAATTCTTTGGTCTATCTTAGACTCTTCATATACAAAATTGAAGTATTATCTTCCTCCTCAAGCCCACACCTTTCCAAACTTCCCTCTTAACTGTTGAAGGCCCCACCATCCTCCCAATGCCCATACTCATGACCAGGCATCCTCCTCGACACCTTACTCCCTCTCACTTACCCTATCCCATTAGTTGCCAAGATCTATCACCTATGCCTTCTTCTCTCTTCTGGCCCTGCCATCCCCTTGGCACAGCCCTTATCACCTTATGCCAGGATTGTGGCAAGGGCCTTCTGCTGGTTTCCTGGCTGCAGGCCACTCCTTATCTTCTCCAGCCTCCACTCAGGGCTGTTCCTAAAGTACAGATCTGACTACATCACTTCTCTACTCAAAATACTTCAATGGCTGCCCATCATTTTTAGAGTCAGTTATAAAATCCTCTGGCATTCAGAGTTCTCCATAATCCAGTATCCTCATATCTTCCCAATTTTCTTAAATCTATTTTGCCATCTTCTACATATCCTGAAATCCAGCGACACTGGCCTCATCCTTTCTGTCCTTCCTTCTCTTCCTCTTCTTTCTTCTTCTTGGCTTCCTTAGCTCAGGCCCCACCTTTTGGGAGAATCCTTTCTCTCTTTCTCTTAAAGCTAATGCCTTCCCCGTAATCGTCCTCCATATGTCTTAAATACATCATGGCTGTTTGCATGGTGTCTCCCTTATCAGACCTAGAGCTCCTCCAGAACTGGGACTATATTTGGCTTGGGGCTTTGCTATCCCTAGTGCTTAGCATAGCACCTGGCATGCAGTAGCTTAATAAATGTTGGTTGACTTGACTTTCCATGTCTAATGTGTCATGTTTCCTGGTTCTTTTCAGCTTGACATTCTATGTTCTCTCCAGGCTCTGGTATCCTCTAATTCTGTGGGATGCCCTCTACCTTTCTTGCCTTATCTGCTTGTACATCTTGCATCCTCTGAAGTTATTCCTACGTTGCTTTGCATCTTCAGATACCCCATCACTTTGCTTCATCTGATGTGGATGGGATGATTCTTGCAAGTTGTCAGCTTTGGTGGCCCTTGTGTTTCTGGGCAGAGGTCCACACATCCCAGGGTGCAGCAGACCAGGACCTTCCCTTGAGTACTGAATTGCTACTGATGGCATGTGGGAATTTAGAGCCACTAGATGCCCTCAATTCAATAAATATTTATTAAATACCTACTAAGTGCCATTCATTGCGCCAAGCACTAGAGACAAAAATAAGAAAAAGAAAGTCTCTACCCTCCAAAAGCTTACAATCTGATGAGAGTAAGACCACAGAGAAAGGAAAATGAAAGTGGGGGGTGAGGGAGGGAGCCCTAGTGGGGGGCATCATGTTCTGCAGAGTTAAACCAAACAGAGCTGCTGTGGAAAATGGAGAGTTGTCTGGAAAGTTCTGAAAATTCTGAGCCCTCTCTCAAGGAAGGTTTTGAGAACCCACCAATCCCAGGAGAAAAAAATGGAGTCAATCAGCATGGTGATGAGATTTCAGGTGACCAACTTATCCTGGGGGAGGCATGATATTCTGGGGATTCACCAAGTAGAGCTGCTGATGGAAAACAGAGAATTATGTGGATAGTTAAATTTATGACTCCACCCTCCAGCTCTCCTATCAGAGAAGGGAGAGTCTGTCTCTTTAGTAGACTCTGTCTAAGCCCCTTAAACTGCTCTGTGTAACCAGGGCTTGGGGGGAAGATGAGCTGGGGACTGGATTGGATGGGGAAGTTCACAGACCTCTCTTGTTCTGGGAAGATCCTTCAGTCAGTGAAGTCTACATTTCATCCTTTTCTAGTTCACCCTTTCCCAGGCTTCCTATAGTGAAGCAATCATCAAAAACTCAAGATTTACTGCATCACAGAATCACAGTCCTAAAGTTGGAAGGAATCATCCCCAGCCCTATCATTTTACAGGTGAGAAAACTGGCCCACCTGGCATTTGGGCACAGCTCAGACTAGAATACTAGTCATCCATAGGGCCATAGATTTAGAGTTGAAAAGACCATTAGTGGTCCAACCTTCATTTTATAGATGAAAATATGGAAGCCCACAGAAGTTATGAACTGGTCATTATGGTACCTTCTGATATCCTCTGACTTTCCCAAGTGCCTGCATTGGCAAAGTCAAGATTCAATCTGCAGCCAGGTTCTTCTGATTCCAAAGCCAACATTCTTTCCACCCAACTGTGTGGGTATCTGCCTCTCAGTCCAGGGCTCTTTCCAGTCTTCACCATATCTCGCATACTACATTGTGAGATTTCTTGCAGGCTTTTTTTTTTCCTTAAGCCTGAATTAAACTAGGAGGGCCCTTTGGAGAATAATGATATCTTGATGATGTAACATGAAGTTGTTTTCATATCTTCCTCTTCACAGGGAACTTCCCACCATGTTCAAGTTCTTTAACCCAAACTATGTTTAGGGCAGAAAGCTCCATCTGTGGGATGTATGCCTGGAGGGTTCCTAACCCATTTCTCCCTGACCCCTTCTCTGGCCAGCCTCATTTCCTGCTATCTCTGACTCATTTTGCAGAGGAATATCCTCCTAGTTGGGAATTGAGTTGATCAATCAAGGTTGAGACCGTGATGGTTGAGTGGTGGTGGTAGGGTGAGGTGAGGGGGATGCCTCTCCATGATCCTTCCAGGACATTGGTCTCTGGCTGCAAGGAGCCTCCCCCTCTTTTATTCTTCTTAGCCTGATAAGGTTACTTTTTCAGTTGCCAACCAGGGGTCCGCTCTGATTGTGTTCATTCTGTTGCGTGTTCTCCTCCTTATGTTGTGAAGGTTATAAAATGAAAACCCAGCGAAGGATGACAGATTGCAAGCAGAGAATTTCTGGATGCTTAATGCAAATTACCTACTTCCTGGCACATCCAATATGCAGATTGTCTCCCTCCCCCTTTAAGGGGGAAAAAAACCCTCTCCTATGAGTTGGTGAGTTGTTAGTACTGAATATCAAATACTATCAAGACGGCTTTTAACATGTCACGCTCTGCTTCCCGACACATAATGAATCAGCGGGAAAGGAGATTTCTATAGGGAAAAAAGTGCCTTATGAAAGGAAGGTTAATAAACATACGCACCAGTTCTCCCCATCCCCCAACCTCCCCCCTTCCCTCCACCCTTCCTTAAGAGCTACAAAAGTAAAACTGATTTAAAAGTACATTTGATTAAATTTAAGGTCATAACCTAGAAAGAAGAAAGAAAAGCAGAGGAAGATGAAAGGGAATTTCCAGTTTAAAAACAAAACAAAACAAAACACCTCCAGAATGACAAGGGAACAGACTTGTCAATCATTTTCACTTCAACGCAGAGAGAGCTGGTGCTGGCAGAGGAGACCTGCCACTGGAGCATTTCCTAGGATGATGCCCTGGTAAATCTCAGCTTCCTGATTACCAGTTGATGACCTGGCCCCTCAGAGGGAGGGAGAAGGGGGACGTGTCGGGAGGCCCTTCTTCCCAGGGCATCCCTCTCAACCCTATCTGCTAAACATCGTTCTCAGGCCAGGGGCACAAGCCAAGACTTATCTGGACAGAGGACAGCTGGGGAAGGTGGGAATAGGAGCGAGTGGTGGATAGGACCTATTGTTCTCTTCCCAGGAAGCTGGGCAGCACTGCCTTGTGAAAAGTTCACTGAGGCTGAATCGGGAGAGACACAGCTTCGAAGCCCATGTGACTCACCAACTGCGATGCCATACAAATACACACGTCACAGAACCGTTCTGAGCCTTGGCTGACCTCTCCATAATTTCTTTTTTGTCTGAACCTGCCATTTGACTGGCGTAGGCAGAGGTGTCCATCTCACAACATTCCAGAGTGGTGGCTGATCCAGATTAAAATGTAATTGAGAAATGTTAACAAAATGAATAAAATACAAAGGAACATTTGTTCAGTCATGTCTGATTCTCAATGACCCCATTTGGGCTTTTTTGGGGGGGAGATACTGGAGTGACTTCTCCAGCTTATTTTACAGATGAGGAAACTGAGGCAAACAGGGTGAAGTGACTTGCCCAAGGTCACACATCTAGTAAGTATCTGAGGGTGGATTTGAATTCAGTTTCCTGACTACAGGCCTCTACTCTTTCCACTGTACCACCTAGCTGCCATAACGCCTTACTCCCCCCCCAGTTATAATTATCCCTTCCTCAGCATGGGGAATAGGAGTGCAGCACCCCTTTGATATGGAAAATCCACATAAAATTTTTTGGCCCTCCTTTTCCAGAGAAGAAGTCTGAATTTCTTCTTTTTCTTTTATGGGCTGTTTACAGTACTTTATTATAAAATTTAGGTATTTAGACATAGTATTTAGTATTTAGACATAGCTCTGTGTCATCTGATGGCCCTCTTGAATAGTCTGAGACTTCCACAAAACTCCCCCCAAATTCTCATTTAATTTCTTATGCCAACTTGTGATATTTTGAAACCTTGATGGGAAAAATCGCGATGTGAAAGGGATGACTGCAGTCCATGGATACCAGCCTCTCTGTTGTTTCTCACATTAGGATACTCCATCTCCTGACTCCAGGCTGTCCCCCATGCCTGGAATGCCCTCCCTTCTCATCTCTGCCTTCTGGCTTTTTTCAGGTCCCAGCTAAGATCCCAGTTTCTGCAAGAACTCCTTCCCAGTGAGTCAGGCAGTCAGTAAACATTTATTAAGTGCCTACTGTGTGCCAGGCACTATGCTAAGTCCTCCTTAGTTCTAGTGTCTTTCCTCAGAACATCCCAGGATTACAGGATCAGTATGTATTAGAACATGGACTTGAATTATTATTAATAAATACATATTACTTTGCAAGTCATTTCTCTATAATTTTTATTCACTTATCTGAATACATGCTGTTTCTCCTGTCCCCAAATAAGCAGGATACTTGGCACATAGTAGACATCTAATAATTTCTTACTCAGTGATTGAATAGAATGTAAACTGCTTGAGGAGAGGAATTATTTTCATTAAAAAAAAGTCTTTGTATCTTTTATACTGGGCATGAATAGGCACTTACTGAATTGAATTTATAATATAACATAGCCTCATGCTCCAAGAGAGTCCTCAGGTATCCCAAGTAGAAAGAGCCACCATGAGCAGGGCTGGGTTTGGACTTCCTTCCTGCCACTACATCCAGAACAGCTGGGTGGTAGATAGAGTACGAGGCCTGAAATCAGGAAGACTTGTATTCAAATCTGGCCTCTGACACTCACTATCTGTATGACCCTGGGCAAGCCATTTCAAAATACCTGTTTGCCTTGGTTTGCTCATCTGTAAAATGGGGACAATAATAGTGCCTACCTACTAAAAATTAGCACTTTTAGAGTTGTTTTGAGGATCGAATGTGATCATTGTAAAGCACTTTGCACAGTGCCTGCACATAGTAGGTCCTATAGAAATGTTAGCTATTAATACTGTTATTAATAACACTACTACTATGATGATGACTACTGCTACTACTACTACTACTACTACTACTACTACTACTACTACTACTAGTTGTGATTATTATTTGTTACCTGACAAGAGCAGAACTGGATGCAAGGATTTCTGGTTGCTTAGATGACAGGCTCTTTGGGGGTGGGGGTGGGGTGGAGCTGTTTGTATGAATTTGATCCAGGACTCACAGTGAACCCAAATAATAATTTTGGGAGAAAGGGCACTAAAAACTGGGGTGGGGAGGCCAGGAGGAATCATGAAAAACCTTGTGTAGAAGGCAGCCCTTGAGCTGAGCCTTGAAAGAAACCAGGAATTCCAAGAGGCAGATGTAAGGAAGCATCTGGTTCCAGGTGCTGGGGATGGCCCGTACCAAGGCATGAATGATCCAGTTCTATGTGTGAAATGGTGAGGATGCCAGTATGATTTCAAGGAAAAATGGGAGGCAGGGAAACTGGAAAGGGAGGAAGGGGCTGGGTTATGAAGAGACTTAAAAATCAAACAAGGGGTTTTATTTGGTCCTAGAGGTCACTGGAGTTTACTGACCTTGGTGGGGAGATGTGACCTGATCAGATGCGCACTTGAAGAAAACGACTCCGGTGGAGTTGGGTGGGGGATTGTGCTGGTGAGAGCTTGGAGGTAGGGAGGCCGGATAGGAGAATGCTGCAATGTTTGATGTGAGTGGCGAGGAAAGCCTGCATCCAGCTGGTGGCTGTGTGAATGGAGAGAAGGGAAGGAATACAAGAGCTCTTGTGGAGATAGAAGTGATGGTGGGCAGTGGCCTGAAGAGCAAGGAGGAGAGGACAAACTTGAGACTATGCACCTGGGTGATGGGGTGAGTCCCAGTAACCGCGAAGCTTTCAAGAGGAGAAGGGCAATGAGTTAGGGATTCCCACGGCTTTTCTAGTTCAAAATACCCAGGAGGCAGCTGGTGATGTGAGGCTGGAGCTCAGGAGAGATGCTCAGGCTGGAGATATCTCTGAGGGAAGCACCTGGTGATAGTGATTAAACCCTAGGGAAGGATGAAATCACCAAAGAGGAATTGTAGAAATAAACGAGAAGAGGTCCCAGGAAAAAATGACCCTAGAAGATGGCAGACTGCTGAGAGTGGGGGAATTGGTGCCTGCTACCTCCTAACAATGTCAGTCAGCCAGATAGTGCACTGGACTGACTCTGGAAGTGATGAGCTCCCCATCTCTGGAGATCTTCAAACAGTGGCCAGGTGACCGCTTCTTGGGGATGTTGAAGAGGGGATTCTTGCCAGGTACTGAGTGGTCTGTGAGATTCCTTCTAAATTATGAGATTCTGTGAATGTGAGCAGTCAGCTAGTTTTTTTTAAGGGGCAGGGGTGGTAGGCTGACCTGTGATTTCATTGGTATAGGGTTTGAGAATGACCTGAGATTCTAAGAAATCCAGGTATTAATATTGGGGACAGAATTTGAACCCAGGATCTTTCTGACTCCAACTCTAAATGAGCTCTCTCCTACACCATGCTGTTAAGAGGAGGACTGAAGGGCCAGATGTCATATGGATAGTCGATCAAAGGAGATGGGAATTCTGTCTTTCTCGTTAGAAGGGAGGTCTCTCCTCACTCTGGTTGCTGTCTGGGAAGAAGCCCTAGAAACACGATGCCACGATAGTCTCCAGTCACTGTAAATGCCATTCACCCAATGTCTAGTGCCACCCATCCCATGCTAGGCACATTTTAAGCTAGGAAACTGGGCAGAGGGAAGGAAGCTCCTCGTTGGTTCTGTTCATCAGGTAATTTTTATGTATCCATCATTCTTTACTTTCTAACTAAAGGTTAAGGCCCTTGCTGGCTAGGTGGTGCAGTGGATAGAGCCCTGGGCCTACAGTCAGGAAGAACCAAGTTCAAATTTGGCCTCAGGCACTTATTAACTGTGTGACCCTGGGAAAGTCACTTCACCCCACTTGCCTCAGTTTCCTCATCTGTAAAAGGGGGAATCATCATAGCACCTCTCTCCTAGGGTTGTCATGAGACTCAAATGAGATAATAATTGTATTAGTTATTATTACTAGTCTGGCACTGTCTGCCATCTCTTTCTCTTTCTCTGAGTGAAAGAAAGAACACTTTCAGGGAATGAAGAAGCCCCTGGTTCTTCCTTCCTGGGTTTCTCCAAGACCTTAGAGCCCCAGACCTCATGCTGGCAGGGCCCTCCCAGGAGCCTTTGCTCAAGGACCTCTGCTGACCAAGGGCTCACTGTCCATCCACTGTAGTACACTTTTCACTGTTAGGAACAGCTCCCTTATTCTGGCCTGTTGAGCTTTTGGATTGAAGTTTCCTTGAGGGGGTGGAGGAGTGGAGAGGGAGGAAAGGCCCAGGCTGTCAGCAGTGCCTGAGTTATACAGGGCCCTCTTCAACAACAACAGAAGTCACTTTTATGTAATAAACTGTTGAAGAACTGGTAGATATGGATGTGATCTCCCTCCCTCCCTCTCTCCCTGTCTCTCTGTCTCTGTCTCTCTGTCTGTCTGTCTGTCTGTCTCCCTGCCCCTTCCTGCTCTCTCCCTTCCTCCTTCTCTCTCCCTCCCTCCCCTCTCTCCCTCCCTCCCTCTCTCCCTCTCTCTCTCTCTTTCTCTCTCTCTCTCTCTCTCTCTCTCTCTCTCTCTCTCTCTCTCCTCTCTCTCTCTCTCTCCCCCCTCCCTTCTCCCTCTCTCCCTCCCTCTTTCCCTCCTTCCTTCCCTTCCCCTCTTTCTGGATCTATCTACTTGTCTCTCTCTCTTTCCTCCATTTCCTTGTCTTTCCTTCCCTCCTCTCTCCCTTTCTCTTTCTTTCTCTCTGAAGAGACAAAGGGATACATCACTGTTTTCTGAGTTTAGAAACAAAAGCCAAAAGACAGCAGACACTCAATTGAGTTAGGCCACTACCACTCAACTCCCAGAGGGTTCTAGAATACATTAACTCCAGTTCTTACAAGGTCCTGGGGAAGCTGTCCCTTTCAGCCCCTCACTTTAGCAATTATCTTGGAATTTCAAAGTAGGGACTGATTTTGGGGAAAACCATGAAGTGAACAAACAAATGCAAAGATTGGTGGTTGCTGGTTTGATGGAATGTCAGAGATGAGCTGACAGGGGAAGGGGTCTGCTCTAAGATGAGGAGCTGGCAGAGCCAGGCCCCTGTGGTGCCCGGGCTATTCCTCTTTCCAGAGACCACGAGAAATCCTTCACAGGGGAGTAGGGCCAGTGACCTTGCTGCGGGAAAGGGAGAGTGAGAGAACTCTCCACTCCCTCCCCCAGCCCAGCTCTGAACAAGGGGCTAATTGTCTTCGGTTTTCGTTGTAGTCTTGTTGTAGCTCCCCAGGGGCAGAGAGATCTGAAATAATGAGTGATGGAGCATTGAGGAGAAGGGAAATGAGATTACTGCTTGTGACACTGACTAGTCTGAGCCTCCGGGCCCTCCTCTTCCTCAAGAGAGAGTCATGGGATCCTAGACCTAGAGTCGGATGGGACCTCAGAGTCTGTGTAGTCCTCATTTTACATATGGGGAAACTGAGGCCCAAGAAGGTGTAGTATTTTAATACCTGTAATACCTACCTCCCGCATACCGGGTAGACACCCTTTAGCGAAGGTGAGGGGGGACAAGGGGAAGAGTCCCAGAGGATGGATTGCAATCTGTATCACTAAAGAAAATACCCACATGGATAAGATCCCAGATCACCTGGATAATTTGAATAGTCAAGCATCTAATGCATAGGGCTGTTGTAGGAATCAAATGAGCTTCTACTTACCTTACTGATAATGTCACTTATCATTATTACCACAAATACTTTCCAATCCTAGAAACTACAGTGGCCCAGCTAAAGAGACAACAGCTTGAGACTGGAAAGCTACTTGTGGGGTGGGTGATAGAGTGGGAGCCCTTGACTTGGGGTTCATGGATCACTCCCTCCTAAAGGGTGTGTGGATAAGTTTCAGGGGCTCCATAAACTTCTATGGGAAAACAGTGACTTATTTTATTTCACTAATCTTGAATTGAAGTTTGGCATTTACCTCAATTACAAATGTAGGCAACAAAGATGCTTCTGAGAAGGGTTCATGAACTTCACCGGATTGCCAAGCAGGGGTGGGGGTTGGGGATGGGGTTGATGACACATATAAAGTGAAGGATCTCTGTTGTAGAGAGGATTCCTGGTCCCATTTTGGTTATGCTCATTGGCCTCTGAGGTCTCATGTAGCGCTGAGATTCTAGGAGTCTGAGGGTCTAATTCCCCAAGATCCTCTCCTCTGCTCCCTCTATACTTTCAGTAATCACATCCCCCTGCCCCCGTGACTTTAACTATCACCTTTGTGCCAAGAACCCCTAATCGATATATCCAGCTCCAGTCTCTCCCTTGAGCTTCAGTCCTATTTCATCAATTGCCTATTGGACATTTCAAGTTGAATGCCCTGGAGATATCTCAAACTCAACGTGTCCAAAACTGAACTCATTGTGTTCCCCCTCACATTGGTCCCTCTTCCAAAATTCCCTATTTCTATTAAAGGTACCACCATCTTTTCAGTCTCATGGCTTTATAATATCATTACTGTCCATGGTTTCTTATTCTTACCCTACACATTCAATTGGTTGCCAAACTTTGTAATTTCTACATTCACAACAGGTAATTTAGTGGATGGGGTGCTAGATCTGGAGTCAGGAAGACCTATGTTCAAATCCTGCCTCAGACACTTCTTAGCTGTGTGACCCTGAGCAAGTCACTTCACCTCTGTCTGTCTCAGTTTCTTCATCTATAAAATGGGGATCATACCATTGTCTACCTCTCAGGGTTTTTGTGAGGACCAAATAAGCTATTTGTAAAGCACCTTCCTAACCTTAACGTGTATGTAAATGTGATCTATGATTATAATACTTGTTATCTCTTATCCGTCATTTTCTGTCTACTCACACAGGTTCCATCTGGGTTCAGGCTCTCATCACATCCCAACTAGATTATCCCAACAACTTTCTTGTTGATTCCCATTCAAGGATTTCCTGATTCCATGGCTGCTGCCAAAGTGATTCTTCTATAAAGATAATTCTGACCACGTCACCCTCCTAGCTGACAAACTCTAAGAATTCCCCACTGCCTCTAAGATGGGAGATCTTAAGCCTTTTGTGTGTGTTCTGGACCCCTTTGGCAATGTCTGGTGAAACTGATGGGTCCCTTCTCAGAATCAGGTTTTCAAATGCATGAAATAAAATACGTAAGATAGCAAAGGAAACCAATGATAGTGAAATACAGTCATCAAAATATTATTTTAAGAAACCACCTTGTGGATCCCAGGTTAAAACCTTCTGATCTAGAATCAAATATAAAATCTTCTGTTTGGTATTTAAAGTCCTCTACCATCTGACCTCAACACATATTTCCAGCCTCCTTAGACACGACTTTCCCTCCCAGTCAAACTAACTTTTGTTCTTTCCACATGAAACTCCATCTCCCATCTCCATACCTTTGTCCTGGCTGTTGCCTATGCCTGTAATGCCTTTCTCCATCATGTCTGCCTTGTTCAATCCCTAGTTTCTTTAAAAGCTACCATCAACAGGACCCTTTCCTGATCCTTTTCTCCCAAACAACACTTAGCATTCTTCCTCCCCAATTATTTCGCATTGAATGACTTTCTGCTTATTCAGAGTTATGCTATATAAAACCTATATATTTATGCTCTCTCTATACACATATATGTATATATACATATGTGTATACACATATACACATACACACACATATACATAAATGCATATATAGATATATACACACACACACGTGTACACACACACACATATACACCTTCCCAATTGCAATGTAAGCTACTTGCAGATAGGGGCTAATTCATTCTTTACTGTTATTTGCACTTAGGATGGTGCCTGATGTAGTAGAAGTTTATTAAATGACTGATTGGCAGTTTTCAAGCAAATTGTCATGGATGTGGCATAGCCACTGAATGGGGCAGAAGTGGCCCAGAATGACAAGGGTCAAGCTCCTCCCTTTGTGAGAGGACAGTTCTGGGCTGGCTCTAGAAGCCGTGTGTGGAGTCAGTAATGGTGCCTGAATGAGCTACTTCAGGAGAAGCAGGGTGCAGTAGAACGGCTGGATTTGGTGTCAGAGGACCCGGATGGGTACATCTGGGTGACCTTGGACAAGTCCCCTCCCCTCTGGCCTTTATCTTCTTCATCGGTAAAACGAGGGATTTACACTAGGGTATGTTCCAGCTCTAAGTCGTTGGGTCTATGATTTATGAGAGAAGGCGACTCAGGAATGAAATTTAGCAAAAGAGAGTCCCAGCTGAGAATTGCAAGGAACCTTCTTGGGTCTGAGTAGAAGATACTGTAATGCAGTGGGAAATTCAGCAGACTAGGTGTCTGAAAACCTGGGTTCTAGTCTCAGCTTTAGTAATCAGTCGATCATTCAACCAACATTCACTAAGTATCTACTATGTCACGGGCAGGGGCTGGGGATGCAAAGAAAAAAGACTCTGCCCTTAGCTTATATCCAACTAGAGGAGGCCACATACACATACGTGGATGTAGACAAAATAGAGACAAGGCAATGGGAGAGGGGGCAGGTACCAGCAGTTGGGGGATCACTCCTCCAATTTATCCTATATGTGTCTGGTTCCCATTGTTGCTTGTATACTATCTTCCCCATCAGAATGTGAGCTCCTTGAAGGTAAGGAATGTGTTGTCTTTCTAAATGTCCCCAGAGCACCTAGCACATAGTAAGTGCTTAATAAATGCTTGCTGACTGATGCATAGAAGGTTTGGGTGAGCCAAGCTGTATAGGAATCTAGGGATCCTAAGGGGCCATTGACTTGTCAAGTGACCTTGGTGCCTGAATGAGCTACTTCAGAAGAAGCAGGGTGCAGTGGAACGGCTGGATTTGGTGCCAGAGGACCCGGATGGGAGCATCTGGGTGACATAGGGCACAGCTTCCTTTCAGGCCTCAGTTTCCTTACCTGTAAAACAAGGGAGTTAGACTAGATGACCCCCTAAGATGTTAACCCTGATTCCATTTTGTCCCTGGAGATACTGAAAAGGAAAACTGGAGGGAGAATCCTGGAAGAGTGTGTTTCCATTGAAGGTCCTGGGAAGAGAGAGGGACTCCCACTCAACTTTGTTCTTGGGTGCTGGGGACCACTGGGACAATGTTGTGGCAGAAGGGACTGTGATGACCAGGGCTTGCCATGCCTTTCTTTGTTCCAGGTTCCCCATTTCCCTGAGCTGGTAAGGGAAGCATGAAGTAGGGAGGTAAGTAGGCCCAGTCTAATCCTTGAGTGGGCATCAGGGACTCTCCTGCCAAGGAAGATGGGGCACTGAGGGCAGTGGGAGGCTGCCTCAGCTTTTCTGTCCTCCAGGGAGCCCTGGCCTGCTTGGTTGCCTCATTCCCACTAGCGACTAGTTTTTGACACAAGAAGGCTGTCTCCATGGCAACGGGGTCAATGGGAAATGGTAGGCGCCTTGGTTTAATTTTCACTCCATCCTTGTTGACAGCAATAAAGGCCTGTTTCTGATTCCTTGGTTCAACTGGATGGAATTGTCACTAGATTTAACTTTTCATAACCTGACACCCACACACTATTCAATTCCCCTCTCCTCTCTAACTGTCCCTCCACTTTCTTATTGGTTCTGGGCACAAAGTCTTCTTGACTCTCCTTCTGTAGGTTAGTAAGATTGGAGCTAGAGGAGATCATAGAAACCTCCTCATTTTTGAGTTGAGGAAACTGAGTCTGAGTGGGAATGTTACTTGGCTAAATAAGGGATGTATCATGAAATTATAGGATCTTGGGTCAAGGACTGGAAGGGTACCTTAGAAGCCATTTCATCCAACTTTCTCATTTTACAGATGAGGAAACTGAGTCTGAGAAGGGACATAATTTGTCCGAGGTTATTTAGATCAAGGATTTATGGGATCATTGATCTAGGGCTGGAAAGGGACCTTAGAGGTTATCTGACCCAATTCTTTCATTTTACAGGGAAGGAAACTGAGACCTAGAGATGTTGAGTCTTGCTCAAAGTAAGTACAAAGACAAGATTTGTACAGGACTCCAGTGTCAGTGGGTTCCTTCCCCTACACTATGCTGGGCTAGAACCGGGCTCTGACTCCCAAGTGCAATGCTACATCATGGACAGCTAAGATCAAGGCCAATAATATTTATATGATACATCAAAGTTTGTAAAGTGTTTTAGAATCCTCTCATTTGAACCTCATGAGAAACCATGCCAAGTGTGTACCCATTATTCACTCCATTCTACAGAAGAGGGAAACTACTGCTCAGATGAGCTAGAGGATCTGCGAGTGGTCACACAGCTAGTCAATGTGGGAGTCAGGTTTCAAACTCAGGATTCTCCAAACTTCATTGAATCATGAGAAGGGATGTGTGTGTGTGAGTGTGTGTGTGTGTGTGTGTGTGTGAGAGAGAGAGAGAGAGAGAGAGAGAGAGAGAGAGAGGTGTGAGAGAGAGAGAGAGAGAGAGAGAGTGAGAGAGGGAGAGGGAGAGGGAGAGGGAGAGGGAGAGACAGGGAGATAGGGAGACAGAGACAAAGAGAGTCTATTTCTCTCTTAATTTTGGTTGTTGTCTGAGCCCTGGTATGATAATTTCTGCCCCTTTTGGCCCCTTTGCCAAGTGAATTCTCTGTTCTAGCACTGAGTCTTCTCATGGAAATCTGACTGCAGTGCAGAATTAAACAGACGGGAATGTGATTGGGAACTCAATTTCATTCCTTTCCACTCAGCAGAGTTAGAGGAAGACTGAGGTGTTCTGACCCAGGGAGGGAGGGGTTTTAGAGCGATGGCCACTCAGCCTCTTGGCTAATGGGCACATTCTACCACCTGAAGTTTGGGGTGTGTACTAAAGCAACAGGGCTTTCTGCCCTCCCTTTAAATACTGGCCTCAGGCTGTGACTGTGACATTCCCCTCCTGGCTCTGCCCCTGACTCAAAGACTGATAGCCATGCCTCTGTTGCCTGCCTGGGGGCTCCTCAGCCTGGAATGTTCCACCATCCCCGTGGCCTTCTCACCTTTCAAGGCCTGCCCCTTTTCCCATTGGTGATTTCCTTCTGCAGTCTCCATTTTGCAGAGGGTCCAGGCTAGCCAGCCTTCATTTCCCTCCGGATTGTGCCCCTGACGTCTTGCCTTCTGGAGTTTACAAACCATGCCCCTGTGCCAGTCCTTCTGTCATTGTTTTCCACCTCCCACTCCCTCACCCCCATTTAGTTCCTCTTTGTGCTTCCTCTTTCCCTATCAGAGTGTAAGTTCCTGGAGTGCAGGGATCGTATTTCTTTTTGCTTATATTTGTATCCCCAGTACTTAGAATATTGCCTGGTATATAGAGAGCACTTAATAAAAACTTCTTTCCTCCTTTTCCTCCCTCCCTCCCTTCCTTTCTCCCTCCCTTCCTCCTTCCCTTTTCCTTCCTTTCCTTCTTTCCCTCCTTCTTTCCTTCCTCCCTCCCTCTCTCCCATCCTTCCTTCTATCCTTCCTCCCTCCCTCCATCCTTCCTTCTTTCCTTTCTTTCCTTCCTTCCTCCCTTCTTCCCTCCCTCCCTTCCTCCTTCCCTTTCTTCTTCCTTCCCTTCCTCTTTCCTTCCTCCTCCCTCTCTCCCCTCCTTCCATCCTTTCTCCCTCCCTACATCTCTCCCTTCCTTCCTTCCTCCCTCCCTCCCTCCTTCCTTCCCTTCTTTCCTTCCTTCCTCCCTCCTTCCCTTCCTTGAACTAGGTTATCTCTAACTTCATCCTAAGGCAGTGTGGCAGACTAAATACAGTGCTAGACTTCATGTTAGGAAGACTTGGGTTCAAATCCTTCCTTTGAAACTTACTAGCTGTGTGACCCTGGGCAAGTTACTTAGTCCTCTGTAAAATGGTAATGGACATAATGATTTCTGAGGTCCCTTCTAGCTTTAAATCTATAATCCTATAGCTTCTGTGGGCCTCAGTTTCCTCACCTATAAATAAGGGAGTTGAGCTAGTTGCCCTTTGAGGTCCTTTCTACCTCTAAATCTGTGCTCCTATAAGTCATTCCAGCTGTAAATCAAAGATTCTATTGCTTTAAATAATCTCTGAGAAGCATGGTAAGAGAGAAGGAGAGGGGGAAGGTAAGCATTTATACATCACCTACTATATGCCAGGCATTGTGCTAAGTTGTTGACAAAATATCCCATTTCATTCTCATAACAACCCTGCAAGGGAGATTCTGCTATTCTCCCCATTTTACAGGGGAAAGGAAACTGAGGCAAGCAGGATCACAGTATTAGTAAGTATCTGAGTTAGGATTTGAACTTAGGTCTTCCTGCCTCTAGGTCCAGCACTCTTATCTGATGTGCCACCTAGCTGCCCCAAATGTTATAGTGCTTAGACGTGGAATCAGGATGACCTGAGTTCAGATCCAGCCTCTAACACTTAGGAATTATTATGATTGTTTACCATGGACAAGTCAATTAACCTCTCTAAACCTCAGCTTCTTCACCTGTAAAATGGGTATCTATCTTATGTGGTTGTTACAAGCCTAAGCTGATGGAGCAAAGCTCTTTGCAAATATGGATGCCATTTATTTCAATATTCCAGTGGATCTGTGACCTCACAGAGCTGGAAGCTGCCTCCAAGGATGGAGATCACAACTGGCCCTGGGTCAGTGCATCCTGGGGGCCTCTCATCCTTGCTCTCTCCTGTACTCTGCACAAGGGACCTACTCAATGCCTGGAGGCTCTGCTTTATTCTCTTGATATCTCTGGCTGCTGTTAGAGCACATAGGCTGTCCACTGGTCACCCCTCGTCCTCGCTATGGAACTGATCCAAATCCAGCTTGGGCTGAGAACTCCCTTTCCCCTCTGTCTGGAGCTCTTCCTGATTTGCTGAATACTGTCCTTACTGTCCCTGGGGCCCCTTCCTCATCTTATTGGAGAAGGCTGAGGATGGACCATGGACAGCTCATCCGAGATCCTCCAAGGAGGTCGCCCAGGGCAGCCATCTCTTCATCTCCCCATTAAACTGGGGGGCAAGGACTGTCTTCTGGCTTCCTTTGTATTCCCAGTGTTTAACACAGTTCCTGGTACATCAGAGGAACTTAATAAATGTTTATTAACTGATTGAGATCAGGAATTGTATGTGTGTACTAGAAGAGACTCCCCTTTCTGTCTGAATTCCAGTTTAGCATAGCAGGCTATAATGAGGAGAAAATGACAGTCTTCAGAAACTCTCCCAGCATGAAGAACCAGGGGAGCCTTAAAATGACTCTTTTACCAACTCAAGGACTCTACTGTGGTGGGGAGGGTGGGTCTATGGAACCAGATTCATTACCCTAAAATTTTCCAAACACTGCTTCATGTGTATCAGGAAAGGAGCAAAGGATCATGGGAGCATAGCATTAGAGCTGGAAGAAACCTCAGAAGTCACCTAGACTCAACCCCTCATTTTATAAATGAGGAAACTGAGACTGAGAGAGGGAAGTAACTTACCTATGGTCACCCAGGCATTAAGGGCCAGGTGAAGGATGTGAACCTGGGTCCTCTGATTCGAAAGTCCGAGTCTTCCCACTGTTCCATGTGAAGGGAAGTCCTCAGTCTGACTTCTGTGATTTTTACAGCTGAGAATACTGAGAGCCCAAGAAGGGAAGGGACTTGCTGAAGTTTACACAAGTAGGGGGTAGCAGAGCAGGGACACAACCCAAGTCTTCATGGTGCAATGAAAAGATCAGCAGACTTGAAGTTAGAGGCCCTTAGCTGACTGTGCAATATGGCAGCCCAGTAAGGCCACATTGGAGCCCAACATCCTGTGGGCATGCTATTCAGAACGAGGAGACTGCAATCACTTTACGCTGTGCTTTGGCCAGACCACACCTGGGGCTTTAGGAAGGACCATGGAGAGTTGAGGAGGATCCAGAGAAAGTGACAGGGTAATGCAGGGCCTTGAGTGATGTACTAAGAGGATGTGCTGCAGGATCTGGAGATGTTTAGGCTGGAGAAAAGATCTCATGAGAGCTGCCTTCAAGCATTCAAGGGTCTCCATGGGGCAAACAGAGCAGACTCTTCTGATTGGTCCCCAAGACAGGATTGGTGGCCATGAGTAGAAGTGGCTGCTTTGGGTTTGACATCAAGAGAAATTACCAATAATTAGAGCTGTCCCAAGGTGGAATGGGCTGTCTTAATTGGTAGCAGCTGTTCTTTAAGCGAAGCCTAGATGACCACTTATTAGGTATGATTAAATGTGTGAAACCACGAATCTTTATTATATACAACTTTTTTCAAAGGACACTGTAATTTGACATGTTACTTTCAAAGCTGTCCTGCTGCCTGTGTGTCTGGCCTTCCTTCTATTTTCTTCTGAGTGTTTTAAAAAAATGCTTCAATGCCCTCCTTTGGTTTCTTTTTTTCTCTTTTGGCAACATTATCACTAGTTCCCCCCATTCTCCCAATCCCCCCACAAGACCACCCAAACCAAACTACAACCCTGGTACCAATGGAAACAATAAGTATGTCAAATAAAATGATTTTACATGTTTGCCAAAAATCTATGCCTCATTCTGCACCTTGAATCTATCAATTATCTGTCAGAAGGTGGGTACCATGTTTATCAAGTACCTTGGGTCTATCATTCCTCTGTCAGCATGTGGGTACCATATTTCAGTATGTATCTTGGATTCATCACCCCTCTGCTAGGATGTGGGTACCATGTATCATCATGCACATAAGATCCATTATTCCTCCATCAGCAGGTGGGTACCATGTATCATCATGCACCCGGGGTCCATCATCCCTCCATTAGCAGGTGGGTACCATGCGTCATCTTCCATTAAATGGGATCCTTTTGAAGGTGCAGGCTTGATTAGGTGACTGTTTCTAACTCTGGAATTCTAGGATTTTATGAATAAAGTTCACATCATAGGATCACAGAATTCTAGATTTAGAGCTGGAAGGGATTTTAGAGACCTACTAATCTAACACCCCCTTCCCATTTTAAAGATGAGGAAATGGAGGTTTGGAGAGATTGAGTAACTTGTCCAGGCTCACATGGCTAGTAAGTGTCAGAGGTGGGATTAGAACTCAGCTCTTCCTGACTATAGGTCCAATGCCCTATCCACTGTGTCATCCTGTCCCTCTCTTACTTCTGAGTTTTGAAGGAAGCACCCTCAAAGATCAGAAGAAAACCAGCCTAGCAGGGAGCTGGAGAGGGGGTGGGGTTGGCAAATGCTCAAGTGTAGGAAGGAAATAAGTTTTTGCTTTTTAGGTAGGGAGGTGGTGGTGTAGGTTAATTGCAATTTAGCCTGAAGGGAAAACATGAATTTGCAGAACAAACTCAGAACCTAACTCCCAGAAAAACTGAACAACACAAAACAAAAATCCCCAGCAGGTCTATCCCCCAAATTAGATTTCAGCACCTCTGCTGGGGTCAGCTCCCTCTGTGCTCTGGGTCAGGGGTTCAGGGAAAGAATAAATAATAAGCAAACAAATGAATAAATGCTTATTTCTTTCAAAAGCCAGGGCTTGTTGTGGGCAGCACGCTGAGCAGCTGAGCCTATCTCATCTGCTTTTCAGACTACGGGAGGTATTATTTTTAGTGGTATTAATTATTGGCATATCCTGAGAAATATAATACAGGACCAATGGGAAAGGAACAAATCCCATGCGCTCTGTCCATGGCTAGACATGTCCCCCACCAAAAAGAAAAAGAAAAAAGAAAGCTTTTGAGTCAAATACTTAGGCTCCTGCAGCCACAGACTTACTGGACAGAATGAGCAACAGTAAGGATTCCCCAGAAGGGTTCCCTGCCCCAAATCCCTCCCAAGAGTCTTTAAACAGGTTTCTCACCAAGTGTGATACTATAGAAAGAATACAGGTTTGAGAGTCAGAGGCCTAGGTTCAAACCCCCACTCTGCTACTTACTAGCTATGTGACTTTGGACAAGCTGTTTCTCATCTCCCTGGGGCTCAGTCTCCTCATCTGTAAAATGAGGGGGTTGCAAAAAACCATTAAACTATGCATAACCTTTGACCCAACTATATGACTATTAGGTCTATACCCCAAGGAGAGCAAAGAAAGAGGAAAAGGCCCCATTTGTATAAAATTACTGACAACAGCTCTTTTTGTGTGTGTCGGCAAAGAATTGGAAACTGAAGGAATGTCCAACGATTGGGGAATGGCTGAAAAAGTTATGGTATGTGAATGTGATGGAATACTCGTGACCTGTAAGAAATGATAAAGGGGATGGTTTCAGAAAAACTTGGGAAGAATTGTATGAACTGATGCAAAGCGAAGTGAGCAGAACCAGAACAATTTATGCAATAACAACAATTTTATAAAGTCAAACCATTTTGAAAGGTTTAAGAACTCTGTTTCAACACAATGATCAACCCCAATTCCAGAGGATTCACGATGAAGCGTGCTGCCCACCTCCTGACAGAGGGGTGACAGTCTCAGAGTGCAGGTTGAAGTATATTATATATATATATATATATATATATATATAAAATATATATATTATATATACATATACATATATATAAAATTATATATATTATAATATACATATACATATATATAAAATATATATATTATATACATATACATATATAAAATATATATATTATATATACATATATAAATATATATTATATATACATATACATATATAAAATATATATTATATATGCACATCTATATTTTTGTACCTATTTGTGCATATGTATGCATAAATCTATACATATACAAACACATATATTTGGACATGTCTAATGTAAGAACTAATTTTGCTTGACTAAACATGTTTATAATGGTTTTATTTTTCTTGTTTTTTTCAGGGGAAGGTGGGAGGGAGAAAATTCAGAACTGAAAATAAGATAAAAATATAATTAATAATAAAACTTACTTTAAAAAAATGAAGGTGCTGGATTGAGCAATAGCTAAGATCCCTTCTGGCTCTGAATGTGATCCAAAGCCAAGTTAACAAGTATTTAATAAGTACCTATGGATTTTTCTGTGAGAACCCCATATTTAAAGAAAAGGAAGAACATGTGTAGCTATCTCTGCATGGGAATGTTTTTGGTCAAATCATCTATGTAGAGTTTTGGTTTGGAAAATGTCATCACTATTTTGTTTTAAGGGCTGAATCCTCCGAGGTGATTGTTGCTAAGTGCAACGCTATATAAGCACTATATAAATGTTGATTATTATTAACTATTAAATTATTAAAACAAATTACCATCTTGTCACCACCACCACCACCATCATCTTCCCAGCTTGCTCCATTTCAGGCCTTCTCTATTTGATCCTTCCTGGTCCCTTGGCTTGGATATGTGAACTTTTCTTTATTTTCCCTACAGCTCAGGCCTTTATACCACTTCCCTGAACAATTCCCACCATGCCACTGTTTGTGCATCCTGCTTTTTCCATCTCTAGCTCCCCTATAGAATGTAAGTTCCTTAAGGGAAAGAATTCTCTTGTTTGTCTTTGTTTCTATATTGCTTAATACAGTGCCTAGGACTTAGTAAGTACTTAATAAATGTTCTCTATCTATCTATTATACATCTAGCTATCCATTCATCTGTATCTATCTATATTCTCTATATCTATTTCCATTTATCTCTATCTCTATCTACCTATCTATCTAATCTATCCATCTATCTATTATGATCAACCCATCTTCTTTCTTGGAAGATGCATAGTAAGAATGTGAGATTATTAATGGACAGTGTGAGTATACCATTAGTATCCTTGCAATGTCAAGATCAATTGAGGTAGGTTCCCATCATGGTGAATGTACCCTCTGTGGTGAACTTATGGCAGGAAATGGATGATAATTATACAGTATGGGCAGGCATGGATGGGTTGCAATCTGCATCAATGGAGGTAATACCCATATTGATGAGACCACAGATACAGTGGAGTAGAATAGCTACCATGCTGTTCTAAATATAGATCTCACTTTTCCTCTAAATCAGGCTTCTATGATATCTGATTGCAGCTTATTTCTCAGTGTGTGCCCCCCCCTGCCCTTCCCTCCTCTCCCCTTCTCTCTCTCCCTCCCTCCCTCTCTTTCTCTCTCTCTCCCTCTCTCTCTCTCTCTCCCTCTCTCTCTCTCTCTCTCTCTCTCTCTCTCTCTCTCTCTCTCTCTTCTCTCTCTCTCTCTCTCTCTCTCTCTCTCTCTCTCTCTCTTTCTTCCCCCCCTCCCAAACACATCTCATTTTAGTGGGAGTAGACTATATTTGAACCCAAATGTGCCTATGTACCTATATATTTGCATTGATACCAATGTATTATTCTCAACCCAAGGAAACACTTTAGCGGGTAGGGCTTCCCAGCTTAGTATTAATGGGTGGTTCTTCGACAAAAGGACCTTGTGTCGCAGAGCAGGAACTCCAAAGGATTTTTTTAATTGCATCTCAGTAGAATGCCAGCTCCTTGAAGGCGGTAATTGCATTGTTTTCATTTTTGTAGCCCCAGTGCCTACCATTGAACCAGCTATACAGTAGGGATTTAATAAATCCTTGTTGAATTAAATTAAATTGGATAGATTTTGAGGCTACTGGGGCAAAGGGGCCTGAAAAGTCTTGAGGGAGAGCCACAGAGCTTTGAGGTCCCAATGGAAGGTCTTGCTAAAGAAAATTTGGAAAAATTTTGGGATTTTGGAAAAATCACTTAACCCTTAGCCTCAACTAAATGGTTGATTCATTCAAAGACAGTATTGAACAACTCAGCCAGTGGCTTTGGGTATTTAAAAATTCTAATTGCCCAACTGGAGCCCAGGAGATCCTGAAGCATGTTTTGACTTTGGGGTTAGATATCTTCTATCCTTTTCTAACCCTTCTCCATACTCCCTCAGTTTAGGTCCATAGATAGAACCAAAGTTGGAAGACCTTAGAGTTCATCTGATCCAGCCCCCTCTTTTTTTTTTTTTACTGTGCTTACAATGGCCACACCTTTTGCCCAGGTTTGTAGGAAACAGAAGCACTGATGACTTTCATATATCCCTCTCCTTTCCCCTAAATTTGACAGAAATTTAAAAGAAGAACCACCTTCCCTTTAATTGCAAAGTCTTCCAACAACACTGACCTCAACAATGACACTTCTTATTTCTATAGTACTTGGGATTTGCAAAGTGCCTTCCATACATTATCTAGCTTGATTCACTGATATGTTTTCTAGCCTTGCTGCCAATTCTGAATTAGAATAAATGAAACCTGAGAAAAATTACTAATAGCTGGGTGGGGGAGGTTTTAAGATAGAAGTCTACATGCCTTACCCATCACCTAGAAATCATTTCTGTTTGTTCCACCTTCCTCAGATCTGGGAACAGGTAAGCCTGGTGATAAGACCTTGGGGAGTCAGAGGACTGGTTTTGTCACCTCTGCTTCTCATGTGACCTCGGGTGAGTCTCTTCCGCCTCTTTGTCAGAGGAGTTGGGTTTAAATCCCAGCCCTATGACCCACTATCTTGTGGGGGCTTGGGTGAAAGATTTTGTTTTTCCAGGCTTCAGTTTCCCTCTCTGTCAAATGGGGGGATTAGACTAAATTGCTTCTAAGGGCCTTGCTAGGACCATATCTTTGATTTCCATGTAACCTTGGACAAATCACTTAACCTCCATTGGCCCCAGTTTCCTCATCTATCAAATGAACCAGTTGGACTACCCATCTAATGAAATAAATCCAAAGTGGTCAAACCCCACCCAGGCCTCCCTATGGTGTACTGCATTAAGAATCATGAGCTCTGGGTTCAAATCCCTGTTCTGGTCTTAGGTAAATACTTTTCTGTAGGCCTCCATTTTTTCATATGTAAAATGAAGGAATTAGATTAGAAGTCTAAGCTGTCTTCTAGACCTAAAGCCTTATGATGCCAGAAGCACAGACACTAGCTGAGGGACTATGGCACCCCATCACACCACACTCCCATCTGGCCCCTGGCCCTGTGGAGGGTGCTTGCTCTGGCTCCTCCATGTCCATGTCTGAGGATGACCATCTCTGATGCTGGGGGGAGGTTGGATTTCAGCATCAGCCACCAGGTGGCAGTCACGGATCAGGATCCGATCTTGGAACCTGGTGCGGAGGCTGAAAGCCTTTGTTGATTTTACTTCTTAATATTCTATAATCACCAAGATTCCAATCTAAGCAAAAAAACCAAAACAAACAAACAGAATCCCCACCCTCACACCGAATCTCGAGTCTTTGTCTGAATAATTAGAAGGAGACAAAAGATAGATCTGAATGGGCAGCCCGGGGGCCTGTTGGGTTAGCAGCCAAGGAAAGCACCCTGGAGATGGTGGGCTCTTGGAGATGAGCGTGATGGGGCAAGGAAGAGCCATCCCCAAGACTTGGGTTCCTGGAAGCAGCCAATAACAAGTTACCGCTGATATTTCCTTTCATTGGCTCATGCTGAAGATAAAAACCATGGCTTCTGGAAAGACTGGTTCTGCTCTGTCATTGACTGGGGCCCAGGTTCTCAGTTTTCCTGGCTCCAGTAGAGCTAGCATCTAAGCCACTGCTTTGGCCTTGGGACCATTCTATTCCTCATGTTGCCTGACAACTCCACAGGGGATGGGAATGGTCTCTCTGCTAGAACAAAATGGTCTCTTTCCTCACTGGGGGTTACTGACTGCAGTAGGTTCAGTTTCCACTGGCATAATAGAAAAAACAGGGGATTAGGAGTCCAAGGATATGGGTTTGAATCCTAGCAGAGGAATGTCTCTGAATCCTGGCACTACCATTGCTTGTGGGAGCTTTGATGAAGTATTTAGTCTCTCTGGGCCTCAGTTTCCTCTGCTGTAAAGTTAAAGGATTATACTAAATACCCTCTAAGTTTCTTTTTTATTCACAAAACCTAGCATTGTGCTGATACATAATGGGCACTTAATAAGTTCTTGCTGTTGAAGTGATCCCAACACTAAATCTAAATATATGATCTTATAATATTGAAAGACTGGGAGAAAGAGAGACAGAGAAAGATGGAAGAAAGAGAGACAGAGATAGAGAGACAGAGACAAAGAGAGAAACACACAGAAACATAGAATTGAATTAATTGGGGGACTTGGCAAGTCTTGGGAATGTAAGAACCACGAGTGAGTTCTAAATTTCACTGTGGGGTTGACCTTCAATTAACCAACTCAAGAATTATTTATTAAGTACCAACTTGATGCGAACTATTATGATCAATGCTGGAGGTACAAAGACAAAATGGAAAATGATCATTGTCTGAGGGCGAAAATGAAGAGACTAGGATGGTCCTATGACCCAGACCTGATGGTGACCATGGTCTTTAACCCTAAATTTGACCCTCAATCTTAAGGCTCCTTTAAACCTACATATTCCCTTGAAATCCCCAATCACATCCCTATCCCAAACCACCCAATCACTTTCCACTCTAAGTCACCTGTTCCTTTGGGCAAGAATAGAAAAGAAATAGAAATAATTAGGGATAAGAATAAAATAAGGGGAAAATGAAGACGAGAGGAAAATGGAAACGATCCTCTAGAATGCTTGAGACTGTCACAGAATGGGAGCAGAAAAATTAAATTATTTCAAGAAGACCTACTCAATCATTGCCATCTCTGACCTCACATACTGATGCCTCTGGAAGTCCAAACCAGAGAAAGACAGAAATTTCTCTCATCTCAGATCTCTCCCTTAGAGTTTCTGATGGAGTGTGGATTCCCAGTGAGTCAGCTATCATTCCCCCCAACCCCCAGGCCAGATAGGACCTCCATCCTCTCCTTTTTCCTAAATCTATGTGGTTGAAAAGTCTACCAGTTCCTCTCCTTTTCATAGAATAAATAATAAAATTTTAGAGTTTTATGGGGCTTTAGAGATCATTTAGTCCAGGAGTTCTTAACCATTTTTTTGTGTGTCCTGAACCCTCTTGGTAGTATCTTCAGGAACTCAGGGACCTCTTCTCAGAATCACATTTTAAATACATAAAACAAAACACATAAGATGACAAAGGAAACCAAGTGCATTGAAATACAGTTATCAGGATTTTTTTAAAAAGAATTCCTGAACCTCAAATTAAGAAACTCGCAACTAGTCCGACTTTCATGTAGAAATCCCCTCTATCTCATTCCTGATGTAGAGCTTAAAAAAATTCTTCTCATGAAGAACTCAATGCTCTTTCATTCCCTCATTGGTCCTAGTTTTGCTCTCAGGAAATACACAGAATAAATCAGACTCCTCTTCCAGAAAACATTTCTGGTTCTGCTATATCTATTAAGCAAATCATTTATGACTCTGGGTCTTTGTTTCCTCACCTACACAAAGAAGAGGTTGAATCAGATGACTTCTAAGATTCCTTTTAGCTCTAGTTCTAGGATCCTATGAACTCTTGAAAGATTTGAGGATGCCTCATGTCCTCTAAAAGTCTTTTCTTATTTTTTATAGTTTCTTCACTTTCTCCTCATGTGACATGTTTCATGTCCCTTGACTATCCTACTCTCTCTCCTTTGGAAGAGTTCCAGTTTCCCAGTGCCCTTAAAATGTGGTAGAAGTGGTCTGACCAGCACAGAGAACAAAGGACCAATACCTCTCCTTTTTTGGACATAGTACTTGTACTGATGTAGCCTAAGATTGCATTACTTCCATGGCTGTTTCTGTTGTTTTCTTTTTGCAGCCATATCATGATGCTGACTTGTATGGGGTTGGCAGTAAATGAAAAACCCTATAACTTTTTCCACATGAATTGCTCTCAAGGCTGCTCTCTTTAATCTTGTGTTTGTACAATTGATTTTTTTTGGACTTAAGTACAGGACCTTACATTTATCTCTATTAAATCCCATGTTGGTAGAATCAGCCCAGTATTCCACTTTGTCAAGATCTTTTTAGATTGTTTGCATTGTGATTCAGTGACTTAGCTATCTCCTGCAGCTTTCTGCACATCTATGTCTTCATCCTAGTCATTGATAGAATGGAACAAGGGCAAAGATAGAGAGCTCTGTGGCATGGCATCCCCAGGTTGATATTGTTTCAATCAACGCTCTTTCCAATAACAGTGAAGCACTTATTCTACTATCATCCAGGCCACATTTCTCCATGACCTCAAGGATATCCTAAAAGACTTTTTCAGATGTTAAAGTCCAGATGCAAAGTATGTATGATCATATTCTGAACCATCAGTCAAGCATCTCAGGAAAAAAAAAGAGAAAGAAGGCTTCTTTGGCTTTCCTGGTTCTCAGTGAACCAACGTAGGTTCCTGGTGATCAATGTTTTCTTTTTTAACTTCTCACAAACCATTAATTTGGTAATGCAGTCTAAAATTTCACAAGGATTAATATCATACTCATGAATCTATAGTTTTTAGATTCTCCCTTCCTCTACCCCCTTTGAAAACACTGTCTTTAGCCCTTTTTCAGTCAGATAAAGGTAGAATTTGAGTTTTTATGGCCCCTTGGAAGCAAGGAGATGAACAAGATAGCCTTTCAAAGTCCTTCCAGGTCTAGAACAACAATGTTATCCTAGTGAGATTCATGGTGCTTCTGCAAGTATACATACAACTCTCCCTAGTTGGAAGAATTTGCTTTGGATTTAGAAGCCATTCTCTCAGTTTAGGGGAGGGGTGTGTGTGTGTGTGTATGATTGAATTTATTAAATAAGGCATATTACCTTTAAAGCTCTTTAAAATGGTCAAATGTATTTTAGTCTATTTTTTGCATGCATGCAGCAAAGGGACGGCAAGAAGGGATAGCTTCAGGCCCCTACTGCAAGGTCATCAAGTCCATCCCCTTCATTTTACAAATAAGGAAATAGAGGCATAGAGTATCTAAGTAACTTGCCCATAGTCGCATATGAATGTCCACTGAGGGATTCTTGTGCCAAAAAAAAAAAAAGATGAAACAGACTAGAGGTCAGTGGGCATAGGTTAAGAAAAGTAGAGATCAGAAAAAAAAATAGAGATTTCCCTGGACTTGGGGAAGTATAAAGAGGCATAAGGAGGGCTGCCTTTGTACCAGCCACTGCAGATTCATCTGGCTATTCTAAATACTTTATAAACACAGTGTCTACTAAAGTACAGGCCAAAAGTTAGTGAGTAGCTAAGAATAGGGATGGGGCTGGCTGCTCACCAAGAGAGTTTCTCTTTCCCAATGTGTTCTTCACTGATGTGGCTTCAGTAGGTAGTAGTGGGTTGCCAGGGTCAAACTAGGGCAGTGCCACTGGATCTTT
Organism: Bettongia penicillata ogilbyi; assembly: GCA_023548195.1. NCBI lineage: Eukaryota > Metazoa > Chordata > Mammalia > Diprotodontia > Potoroidae > Bettongia > Bettongia penicillata. The sequence continues at coordinate 3,818,138 of JAJHZJ010000561.1, read as the reverse complement.
GCCCCAGAGCATTGAAGTTTAGAGGGCAGTGATAATGCTTATGTTTCTTCATTAGCAAAGACACAACTGAATTTAGTTAGAGCAAAAGCAATTAAAAGAAGAAGCTTCCAGATAGCTCATTGGGTACTCTAGTGTAAAGAGCTTTGGATTCAAAGTCAAAGGACCTGAATTCAAACTCTAACTCTGCTATGTGCTACTTAAGAAACCTCGAGCAAGTCACTTATTCTTTCTGGGTGTCCATTTGTTCTTCTGTAGAATGAGAGGCTTGGACTACATGTCCTCTGAGGTTGAGTTCCTGAAGATACTACCAAGAGGGTTCAGGACACACAAAAATGGTTAAGGACCCCTGGGCTAAATGACCTCTGAGGCCCCATAAAACTCTAAAATTTTATTATTGATTCTATGAAAAGGAGAGGAACTGGTAGACTTTTCAACCACATAGATTTAGGAAAAAGGAGAGGATGGGGGTTCTATTTGGCCTGGGAATTGGGGGGAATGATAGCTGACTTACTGGGAATCCACACTCCATTAGAAACTCTAAGGGAGAGATCTGAGATGAGAGAAATTTCAAATTTATTACTTGGGTTCAAATTCTGGCTCCATTACTTACTACTTGTGTGAGTTGGGCAAGATATTTTCCCTCTGTGGGCCTCTGAGCCTCATGCAACATGAGGATTGGATTAAAAGTTTCTTGAGGGCAAGGAGTGTCTTCTGTCTCTTTTTGCATCCCTAGCACTTAGCACTGTGCCTGGCACATGTGTATTGATTGATTTATTGACTGAGAAAATTGAACTACATGGCCTTGAGGTCCCTTCCAGCTCTGAATCAATCACTCCATAGCTTAGATTCTGGGGAACTCGACCTGCCCATTTTAGTTGGGATGAAATGGCCAAGGCTGGGAATCTGTGTTTCCCTGCTACTCAGAGGAGTGGGTATTTTAATGTCTCCCTCATATCTCCCTATGGAGGGAAATCAAAAACTCTTGATGAGGAATGTGAAACATTCGATCCATGATCCTATGAAGAACTCAGATCTATCTTGAGTTTATATCAATTTCACAAACCATGGCCAGGACAAAGAGCAAGACTCACTTGTTTGACATTTGAGTTGAGGGGCCATGGGATTAAAGGCCCTGGGACAGATAGGGATTGGAATATGGGAAAAGGAGTCCCCCTGGGAAAATACAAAATGCTTGGCTGTTTGGTAGCTTCCTATTATAATTAATTATCGTTGCTAATGAGCTATTATGGAACATTACAACCACCAAAGAATTTCAGTTAATAATCATTCCAATGACAATGGAAAGACCCTTATTGGCTGTGAGTAGGTTCCTACACATTCCACAGAAGAGAGATTATGGTGGAGAGGCCAAGTAAAGGAGGGCATTAAAGAAATATGTAATTGGAAAAAATAAAGATGAACTGATCACAGGGTGAGGACCAATGACAACCAGCCACTGGATAACCTCTGTGCTCCATTGCTATCTACACAATGCCAAGAAAACTCAGGGAACATCTCTAGCACATTGGGTGGGACCCCAATGGTGAGCCTATGGAAGGACATAGACAAGAGTGGGGCAGGATGGGCAGGTGTAGATGAGTAGTTGTCTGCATCTTCTTGGAGGGAGTCCTCATATCCCCGAGAGTCCAGATCTTGCCAAGTAAGGATTGCAATAAGAACTGATGTTTATACAATGCCTCAAAGTTTGTGGAATGACTTAAATATATTCACTGATTTGAGCCCCACAACCTCCTGTGAGTTAGGGACTCCAGGGATTATTTTCTCCATTACAGATGATGGGAGCTCATAGAGATTCCGTGTTTTGCTCAATGTCAAACAGGGAATAAGTGGAAGAAATGGCATATGAACTGAATTCATCTGGCTCCACATTGAGTTTGTCTTCTACTGTACTTACGGCCACACAGCTAATACATATTTGAGGCACTACCAGAACTCTTCCCACTGTACCATAAAGAGGTCCATGGTTACTGCTCTTCTGAATTTGACTCCCACTTTAAGAAATCCCCAAGATTAGAGAGTAATTAGAACTTTTGGCCCCCAAGGTGGGCTTCGGAAAATCCACTTGGGACAAGCAGCACAACATAGTTCTTCAAATCAACAAATTAAGTTGTTGGAGAGAGATCCCAGGATGCCATTCTGGGCAGAGACCTGAAGACATCTTGAGGCCCACTGCCAGACATGTTGCCAACTGGTAGCTTCCTATTCTGACCAGTCATTCTTGCTAACTAAAAGCTAAAGTTCAGTTTTTTTCTCTGCCAAGAGATTTCAGCAACCTGGGTCAGTATGCTAACTCCCAGCCCTAGTTGCATTTCCCCCCGACAAAGGAGTCCTATATCCATTATGCAACAGGTGAAGAGGTGGCTGCAGATTAGAATTTCCCTACATACATCCTTACACACAACATTTTGATTAAATCCCTGACAGCTCTGCTGTAGGGCAGAGAAATTTGGAAACATCAGGAAGTCAAACTGTGAAGTCTTTGAAAGAATGTGATTTATGTGAAAATGTGATGAAGCTAATGTGCTTGGCTCCTGAGTTTCGAGGCATGCTTGATTCTGGAACCCAATCTGATGCCTTCTTGGCTCAGAGTGCACCTCTGCTTCCCCTCCCCCAACCCAGTGAACGGGCGCCCCAGTCGTGTTCCAAGTCTGATCAGAATCTGAGGCTTTTATTTGGGTTATATTTCCCGAGATGTGTTTCCCAGGATGTGCATCCATAAACAGAGACATGTACATGCATACGCACTCTGAATAATTGTGCGGAGCTCCTCGCTCCCTCCTGAGACCAGAGAGAGCCAAGTGTTATTAGATTTATGGGGAGTTTGCTGTAGTTTTACATAATTTTCTTGATGCACTGCAGGCTTTTGAGCAGGCTTGCACATTTCCCTTCAGTGAAAGCGTTGGAGTCCTAGTCCAATGTCTCTCCCATCCCCCATTCCCCCATCTCTTCTGGTTTGTTTGGACTCTACTGATCAACCCCAGAAGGTGTTATTTCTGACTAATATAGCAGCAGGGGTCTCCTCTCCCTTTTTCTAAATTCTTGGCCTTTCTAGGATGGGGCCCCTGTGGATGAAGGGATCCTGAGCTGGATGAAAGGAGGAGGAATAGGAAAAAAGGAATGGGGAAGGGATAATTCCCAAAGAACACAGCATACCATCCAGCGCAGGGGCTGCTTTATCCTTGGTCCTCATATCCCTAGCTCCTAGAGCATTCTTTTGAACACAAGTATCTGTTAAAGTGCTTAATAAATATTTGTTGGATATACATCAGCCTGGGTTCAAATCTTACTAGCTAGGTGACCTCAGGAAAGTCACTTAACCCTGTTGGCTTCAGTTTTTTCATCTGCAAAATGAGCTGGAGAAGGAAAAGGCAAACCTCTTCAGTATCTCTGCTAAGAAAACCCCAAATGGGGTCATGATGAGAGACTGAAAAACAACTGAACAACGATATAGATGAAGAGAGTAAGGAATAAGATGCAAAGAAAGGATGTAGAGGGCATAATGCCGATGAATATAGCATACTCAAAGGCAGGGGCAGGTTTTCTCTGTTTTGCCTCCTCAGCTCCCAACAGTCTTTTGCACAAGTAGCAACTTAACAATTGCTTATTCAATGAACAAATGAATAAGGAGACAGGAAGGAAGAAGGTTTAAGAGATAATATCCAGAGAATACCTGGGCAATGTGCCCCTTGAGGTCAGCGGCCATGGCCTCTCTGGCCTTTGTCTCCTCAGGCCTAGGACTGCACCTGAAATACAGCAGATGCTTAATTGATGCTTGCTGAGTGGAATGGAACATGGGGTCGGGGTTGTTCAAGGCAGCAGAGACTGAAGGAAGCGGAGCTCAGTCACTCAGGCCTGGACTGCGCTGACCACTTCAAGAGGCTTATCTTCCCTCAAGTGCACTGCCTGGCCGGATTCCTTTGGCAACAAGGGTCAGGGATGTTCATATTGGACAGGATGAGGGTAGCCCAGAAGGGGCTAGAGCTGACTGGGCCCAAGCAACTGCTCCCCGGGGCCTCAGAGCATCGTTTTCCAAATGGGCCAGTACTGAAGACATCTCATAAAGCCAAGACAAAGATAGGCCAGGAGTGTGACCATTCTCTCATTTTCCTGGCAGGGAACTATGAAAAGCCAAGTGAAAGGAGAGATCTTTGGAGGAGTCTATAAGAAGGAATTCTTTTCATAGATAGACAGGTTGTTACCAGCAATCAACGACTCATTCAGACTTCATAATCTTCAGAATTTAGAAAGAGGATGAAACAAGTGCAAGTTCTAAAACTATTTCATGGTGCAGAGAAGATTTGAGGATAGAGTATGGGGCTTGGAGTAAAGAAGACCTGAGTTCAGATCCTGTTTAGCTGTGTGAGCTTGGACAAGCAGCCTACCCTCTCTGAGCCTTAAGTACTAAGCCATAGTCAGGACACTTTGTGTGTTGGCAGAGGGAGTTCCCAAAAATGGGATGTGATGTCATGTGATCATTATTTAGGAAGTACTATGTCCTGGGAACTGTTTTAAGCTCCAAGGTGTATACATATATATGGATATATGCACACGTGTATGTGTATATATCCATATATATGTATACAACATATACACATATATCAGTAAACTCAAAAAATAAAAACAGAGTGGACGGGCATAAGGCAGCATTGGAAGGGAGGGCATAAGCATCTGGGGGGATAATGAAGGCTTCCTGGAGGAAGAAGCAGGGGCTTGAGATGAAATGCCTTCCATTGATGACATCCCACATCCCTCTCTATTCTGATTGGTCAGTCCAGCCTTCTTTAGGAGCCCTCATGACTAAGTTTTTCGTTGAAACTTGAATCATGGCATCTCAAATTTTGAGAAGCTTAGAGGTCTGACCACTTAGTGGTCACCTAGCCCAACCCCTCCATTTGCAATGGAGACCATATGTAATGGTCTCAGGCCATGGAAGAACTCAAAAACGATTTTGAAAATCAAGTAAGAGAGGTGGAGGAAAAATTGGGAAGAGAAATGAGAACGATTCAAAAAAATCTTGAAAAGTGAATCAACAGCTTGCTAAAGGAGACCCTGAAAATACTGAAGAAAATAACACCTTTAAAAGTAGACTAACCCAAATGGCAAAAGAGGTCCAAAAATCAAATGAGAAGAATGCTTTAGAATTCTTTAAAAAGTATTTGACAGAAGAGAAAAAATGAGGCTAAGAGAGGGAAAAGGACTTACTTGCCCATGGTCATATTTTGAGCTGATCACCAAAACAAGGTGAAACAAATACCTTGTCCTTAGACCGCCAGAGCCATTTTCACAGTATTGGGCTTAGGGAGGCCTGAGGTCAAATCCTGCAGCAGGCACTTAGCTATTTCACCCTGGACAAGTCCCTTAATCTCTCTTAGTGTCTCTCAGAGGTCCTTGTGCGCTACCCCCTCCTCTGTCTATAAAAAAGAGTCCCAAATCTCTTCTTGCTTCAAATCTACGAGCTTGTGATTAAAAAAGGCTCACTTCAGATATGCAACAAAGCTTCTCATGCAGACTCGCTCTTCTAGTTTCGACACTGTCCCGGGGGGTTGAGGGGAAAATGGAGCCAGGAAAAGACTTCCTTTCTAATCACAATTTGTTTGAAGCTGCTGGCAGGACATAGTTTCTTTCTAGATAGAGAGAAGTCTGGGCTCTCTGCCCCACTGGTCCAAACCCAGAGAAGATGGCTCAGAAAAGGGAAGGGTTGGGGTGAAGAAGGGGATGTGGCAGCACATGGGAAAGCAAGATGACAAAGATTTAACCAGTTCCCCTAGAAGGTGGAACTAACAGCAGTGAATGGAAGATGCAAAAAAGTAAACTGAGGTTCAGAGTCAGAAAAAATAAAAAAAGTATAAAATTTCCTGGTAGAGCAATCTCAAAGAGGAATGGGATGCCTTGGGGTGTCTTTGGGTGAGCACTGATTAGGTCATGCAGGGGGTGAGATGGAGGCCCAGGTCCCTTCTAACACCTAACCTTTGGATTCATTCTCTCTCCTTTCTGATGCTTGATATTGGCAGCTGACTCCTGTCTCTGACTTTAAAAATGATGCTCACATACTTATGGGGATGTGATATCAGGGGAGTAGAACATCTCCCAAAGCAAAAGGGTCTGCCCAACCAGCTAAAAATGTAATTAGGAAATATTTAACAAGATAAATAAGAAATACAATAGAAAAATATCGTAGGGATATGCTGTTTTCCCTGTCAATGTGTCATGCAGGGATCCTTTTAATGGCCCCCACTTGACTCCCTTGTTCCAAAGCATCCTATAGGAGAACTTTCTACAGCGAGACAGAGTACATTAGGTGGCATAAAGGACTTAGAGTCAGGAAGAGCTGAGTTCTAATCCTTCTAAAGACATTAGCACTGTGAGTTTGAACAAATCACTTAACCACTGGAGCCTTGGTTTCCTCATGTGTAAAACAGGGGGTGATAGTAGCACCAGTCTCCCAGGAGTGTGGTGAAGTTTAAGTGAGATAATGTAGATAAAGTGCTCTGTAAACCTTAAGTAGCAACATGTTTATTCTTCTTATTATTTATGTGATATTTGAGGAGTCACTTTACCTCACTAAGACTCAGTTTCCATGAGTACAACATCATATAATCTTAGATTTGGCCTGGAAGAGACCTTAGCAGCCTTTGCAAGAGGCAGCTAGGGGGCACAGCAAAGAACGCACTGGACCTGGAGTCAGGAAGAACAAAATTCAAATCTGGCTTCAGATATTTACTAGCTGTGTGATCCCTGGGAAAGTCACTTAACCTCTGTCTGCCTCAATTTCCCATCTAAAAATGGTGTTAATACTAGCACCTACCTCTCAGGGTTGTTATGAGGACTAAATGAGATGATATTTATAAAGAGTTTAGCATAAGGGTAGAGTCCAGATGGCGAGACAGAAAGATAGACCTGCACTAGCTCTACCCTCGTAACCCATAAAATACCTGTAAAAAATGACTCTAAACAAGTTCTAGAGCAGCAGAAGCCACAAAAGAACAGAATGAAAGAGATTTCCAGGTCAAGACAGACTGGAAGGCTGACAGGAAAGGTTCATCAATTCACACTCTGAGCGAAGCACAGCTCAGCCTTCACCATGCTGAACAAAACAGACAGGACTAGAGCAGGCTTCAGGGCACAGAATCACAGGTAACAGCTGCAGTTCCCAGATTTCTCAACCCACAAACACCAAAGATAGCTTTAAAGGTCAGCGAGAAAGCTCTTTCACCTGGGTGAGAAGGGAGCAGAGTCTGGCCCTACCGCCGGTCACAGGGTGGCAGCAACCATTGTGGGAGAAGCATCCATTTTTGGAGTCCTCTGCCTAAAGACCCTGGGGGAGTTGAGTAACCGATCTAGGTCTCAGTTCTGAGTGGCTGTCCTGGGGTGAGGGAGAGAGCTGGTGTGGTGGAGCTGGTGGAGGCTCTGGAGAGGGAATCCTACTCACACATCCTGGGCAGAAAAGAGTGCTTATCATTGCTCCCAGAGTGCAGGCCAGGAGAGGAGTTATCTCCTTTCCCTTGATTGTGTCACCTTGGAGGAACTGAGAACTTATAGATCCCTAGAGTATACCCTTCACTTGACAAAGGACTCAAAAGTCAAGTAACTGGCTGGAAAAATCCCTAAAAGAAGGGAAAAAAATAAGACTATAGAAGGTTACTTTCTTGGTGAAGAGATAATTTTTTCCATCCTTTTGGATGAGGAAGAACAAAACATACCATCAAAGGAAGACATAAAAGTCAAGGCTTCTACATCCCAAACCTTCAAAGAATATACAATGGTCTCAGGCCATGGAAGAGCTCAAAAATGATTTTGAAAATCAAGTAAGAGAGGTGGAGAAAAAATTGGAAAGAGAAATGAGAACGATGCAAGAAAATCATGAAAAGCAATTCAAAAGCTTGCTAAAGGAGACCCCCAAAAATGCTCAAGAAAATAGCACCTTTGAGAGTAGACTAACCCAAATGGTAAAAGAGGTTCAAAAAGCCAATGTGGAGAAGAATGCTTTAAAAAGCAGAATTAGCCAAATGGAAAAGGAGGTTCAAAAGGAGAAAACAGGTCTTTAAAAATTAGGATGGAGCAGATGGAGGTTAATGACTTCATGAAAAACAAAGAAGTTACAAAACAAAACCAAAAGAATGAAAAAATAGAAAACAATGTGAAATATCTCATTGGAAAAACAACTGACCTGGAAAATGGATCCAGGAGAGAAAACTTAAAAATTGGGGGACTACTTAAAAGCCATGATCATAAAAAGAGCCTAGACATCACCTTTAATAAAATTACCAAGGAAAACTATCCTGATATTCTAGAACCAGAGGATAAAATAAACGTTGAAAGAATCCACTGATCACCTCCTGAAAGAGACCCAAAAAGAAAAACTCCTAGGAATATTATAGCCACATTCCAGAGTTTCCAGGTCAAGGAGAAAATATTGCAAGCAGTCAGAATGAAACAATTCCAGTATTGTGGAAATACAATCAGGGTAACACAAGATCTAGATCTTCTACATTAAGGGATCAAAGGGCTTGGAACAGGCTATTCCAGAAATCAGAGTAACTAGAATTAAAACCAAGAATCACCTATCCAGAAAAACTTTTCAGGGGAAAAAATGATCATTCAATGAAATAGAAGACTTTCAAGGATTCTTGATGAAAAGACCAGAGTTGAATAGAAAATTTGACTTTCAAACACAAGAATCAAGAGAAGCAATCATAAGGGACTTACTAAAGTTAAACTGCTTATATTCCTACATGGAAAGATAATATTTGTAACTCTTGAGACTTTTCCCAATATGGGTAATTGGAGGGATTATATACATATAGACAGAGAGTACAGGGTGAGTTGAGAAGGAAGGGACTATATCTAAAAAAATAAAATTTAGGGGTGAGAGAGGAATATATTGGGAGGAGAAAGGAGACAAATGGAATGGGGCAAATTATCTCTAATGAAAGATGCAAGAAAAGCTTTTTCAATGGAGGGAAAAAGTGGGGAGGTAAGAGGGAAAAAGTGAAACTTACTCTCATCACATTTGGCTTAAGGAGGGAATAACATCCACACTTAATTTGGTAGGAAAATCTATCTTGCACTACAGGAAAGAAGGGGAGAAGGGGATGAGTGGGGTGTGGGGGGATGATAGAAAGGAGGGCAAATGGGAGGAGGGAGTAATTAGAAGCAAACACTTTTGGGGAGGGACAAGGTCAAAACCGAGAACAGAATAAATGGGAGGCAGGATAGGATGGAGGGAAATATAGTCAGTCTTTCACAACATGACTGTTATGGAAGTCTTTAGCATAACTACACATGTATGGCCTATGTTGAACTGCTTGCCTCTCAGTGGGGATGGGCAGGAAGGGAGGAAAATTAGAACTCAAAGTTTTAGGAATGAATGCTGAGAACTGTTTTTGCATGGAACTGGGAAATAAAATACAGGTAATAGGGTATAGAAATCTGTCTTGCCCTGCAAGAAAAGAGAGAAGATGGGGATAAGGGAAGGGAGGGCTGTGATAGAAGGGAGGGCAGATTGGGAGAAGGAGTAATCAGAAGGTACAGTGCCTTGGGTGGGGGGAGGGGAAAGATAGGGAGAAAATTTGGAACTCAAAATCTTATGGAAATGAATGTTGAAAACTAAAACGAACTAAATAAATAAATTTTAAAAAAGAAAAGAAAAAAGAGTTCTTGAAAAAATGAAAAAAAAGGAGTTAACATGGGACCTGATACACAGTAGGAGGTTAATAAATGCTTATTCCCATCCCCTTCACATTGAATCCAATCCTTTTCTTTACAGATGAAGAAACCAAGGCTGAGAGGTTGGTTAATGGACAACCAAGATCTCATAGCTAGTTAAGTGTCTCAGGCAAGATTTGAACTTGTTTTTCTGACACTGAACCCAGAACTCTATCCACCAAGAAATAACAATATATTCTGACCTCCCAGATATTATAAGGATCAGATGAGAAAATGAATGTAAAGCATATATAGCCAGTGCTTAATAAATGCTTATTGACTTGCTTATAAACCTTTAAAGTCAGTGTAAATGTCAGGCATTATTTTTTCTCAAAAAATTAAGGTGAGATTGCCCCTCAGCTAAGAGAGGGATGGGGAAGGGTAATTATTTTCCCTTCCCTGGGAAGGGCTGGGTTTTCAGCTTGCCCATTACAAACAAACTGGGTTATGTTGGGGAGATCTCTGCCCCACCAAAGCCAACTGCTAGGGGAAGATCCTGTATTTCTAAAGGGCTCAGACAAACCACATCTGTGGAGATGGTCCTGGGTTTTCAAGCCTGCTGCCTTCCTTTCCTGGGTTCCTACCTGATAAATATGTAATGATTCTTTTCGTGCAAGTATCTTGTGGCATCGCAGTCCCCAGCCAGCATTCTGGAGGACACATAATTTTATAGGATGTGACTGGAAAACACGCCACTCTTTGGGAGCCCAGCTGGCCAATGGCAGGGAACAACTGTCCTTTCTCCAGCAGCTTCCGGGGAGCTGCAGCCTGTGTCAATTAGGAGCGGCCTGGGCACCAGTTCCTTGGGCAAGGAATTCCCTGACGGGCTTGATATTTTGCATTCAGCCATTCGCACCTGACAGATGCCTCTGAACGTAGCTCTTTGCTGACAAAAATGAGATCCAACTCAATTACAGTCATCCATCTACCACCCAGATGGAGCAGAACTGTCTAGAATGGTCTGACCAGACTGAGCTGCATCCTGGAGGGGGTGAGGAAGACCTGGGGAGGTCATGGGAAAATGAAGGGGCCTGAAAGAAAGTGAGATCTTTAGCCCCAGTTGTGTCTCTGGCCAGTTAAGGGGTCCCTAAACCTAACATCTTGCCTTGGTCATCTTGTTTCAGGCCCAGGAGGCAGGAGATCAGCTTTCTGGCACTAGCTCTGCCACCCCTAATTTGCTGTGTAAACTTAGCCTTATATTCAAAACTATAGAATCTCAGAGTCCAAAGGACAGAAAGAAGTGATCTACTCTGACTTGTACGAGGCTGGGTAGCTTCAATGACATCCCCAGAAAATAGCCCTCCTACCTCTCCCCTGAAGCTCTCTAGTGAGGAGGGAGCCACTCCCCTTTCCAAGCTGCCCATTGCACTTTGGGACAGCTCTCATGAATAGGAAGTTTCCCCTGACATCAAGACTAAAACTGCTTCCTTGCAATTTCTACCCTTTGTTCCCATTTCTGCCTTCTGGTGACAATCTGAACGCCCAATCCTTTTCACATGACAGCCCTTCATATTCAGATAATTATGTCTCCCCAAGCCTTCTCATTTCCAAGCTAAATATCTCTCATTCCTTCAACCAGTTTTTCACAAGGCCTCATCTGCAAGACTTTTGCTGTCCTGGTCTCTGTTCTCTGGATGCTCTCAAGCTTGTCTTTCTAAAATGTGCCTATGATGAGGCTCCCAGTGACTCAGTTTCTAAATCTAAAAAATGCCTGTTTCACTTCTTTTATTTTAAATAGGCAAATTACAGGTATGAAAATACTTTATAAGGAAAAAATGCTTTGTAGTATGTGTCTGTATATGTATATATACATATGTTTCTGTTAATGTAATGCAAAATGAATGCTCCTTTAAACTTTCTGAAAAACTTGCAATTTCTTTTTTCTTTTCCTTCTTTCCTTCCTTCCTTCTTTCTTTTCTTCCTCTGTCCCTTGCTATTGTACAATCTGGGTATAGACAATGAGAAGTTTAATTTTCAGAGTACTAAGAAGAATATTTGGTGGCATGGACAATTATGTGATCTCGGACAGCTGGTAGCCGCTTTCTGCTTCTTCCCCTTGATTCACAGTGTTTTTGTGAACCTCCTTGGAGTTCCAGATTCTTGAGTTTAGGAACCTGTCTACCCAGAAACTCTTCTCAATATCTTAAGCTGTCAACTGACATAAAATGTTTTTCTAGCTATTTGAGATGGGAAGGGGGCAGAAAACCCTGATTTCTCCTTCCTTGGCTCTAGACAGTCCAGGAAATCTTAGGAAAGAGTGAGTGCTCCACAGTAATTGGTCATGATTAAGATTGTAGCTTTCTATTATTACTAGGGCACAACCCCTTGATTCACAACTGACTCCTTAGAAAAATGAGAAGGCAATCTCCACTGACCTTCAAATTTAGCAGAGCTTAGGGCATAGAAGGCATGATGCTGCTTCTGGCCCTCACGGGGGCAGAAGTGAGTATCCCTAGATCTGAGTAAGAAGCAACCTAACTATGACCAGATTAGAATGGGAGCAGGAAATAAAAATTTCAAGATACGAGTTTTCATTCTCATGACCCTGCTTTCCTTCTAGCCACTTTCTTTCTCACTCTTTCTTCTCTGTCTGGTGTCTTGGAGAATGTAAATTCTTTGCTTCTTTCTAATTAGCCTCCCTTCCTTTTTGGTGGCACAAGGAAGCTGAGTTCTTTCTCTCTTCTGTCTCTCTCTCTTTGTCTCTGTCTCTGTCTCTCTCTGTCTCTGTCTCTCTGTCTCTCTCTCTTCTCTCTTTCTCCTCATTTCTCTGGTAGACCAAGGAGTCTATGCTATCTATGGTGTTTTTATCTTTCACAGGTGGCCACATGGCTGGCCCCATTAGGTCTGTGACAGGTATTGATTGGTATTCCATTGGCGTCATCTTTTTAAGAATAATGGTGTGTCACACATTTTTAGAATTGTTGGTAAGGATTTTATTTTCATCACCTAGGAACAATTTGTTTTTCTTGTTGGGGTGGTAGTAGAGAGGGCAAGTATCATAATGCCTCTTTTTGTCATGAATAATGCCATTTAAGAGCAAATCCCCATTTCAGTGTCAAATGGGCAGTCACATTGAATCTTTATATTTTATCTCCTTTTTCACAATTCTTGTGCAAATATAACCAAAAGACAAGCAGTATACTTTGGTCTGGACCCCTAAGGCAAGTGGGAGATTATGACAGACCAACAGATTACAAAGTTTCTGTCTTTCCTCGCCCAAAACACAATAAATTTTCCCCAAGGTCAACGTCTGACTGGTTGTAAATTCAGATGACTGTGTTTTCTGTGTCCTATAAGTCCCTATGAAAAATGGCTTATATTCAGAAGCCCATTTACCCTATGGAGACCTACTTTTCTATATGCCAACTGATGCATCTTTCTTTATTATATATGTAATAAAGTCTTTTCTTGACTTGTACTCTACATTATAACAAAATGGATTTTCTTGCCATGACAATGTATTTGCATGTTTATACTGATCTGGGGATTTCTTCTGATAATCTGTATGCTTTGTATATCTCAACTTATACTTGGTTCATATGTCTGTGATTAGGCTAAGAATTTCCCCCGCAATTCATGTTCCTGATAACTCTAATTCAATATGCCTTTTTCTCTCTGTCTCTCTAAAAATTGTGTCTTTATTATTGGGGTTCATCTTGCAGGTAAATCTCAAAAGTACTGGCCCCAACAGATTTGAGATATTGCCAGATCATTAACAGATAAGAGTATATATCTTACTAAATATAAGCTTATATATAATAATAGAAGTACAAGTTGGTAGCTCAGTCTTGCAACCAACCAGCCTGCCCTAGGTGGGCTACAGTGGACACTGTAGTCCCTGGAGGCTAAAGAATATGCTCCCTCATTTCTCTGAATGTGTGGGAGAGCCCAGCCCAGGCTTGGGTATACTCACACATTGGCTTGAGCTGCCCAATGAGCTCCTCCTTTGTCCATTTTGCCCACTCCTTCTTGTCAGTGTTGATGGAGCAGAGGATGGGGCCACAGGGCTTGCCACAATCTTCAATGGCTGGGACATTCAGATAGTGCACCAGTACAATATCAGGGTTCTAGGAGAGAGAACACAAAGAGAGTTGGTGAAGGACCAAAGGCCTCTCCTCAGATTGGCTACATCCTTTCATCTCCCCCTGCCCATCCATTTGCTCCTGAACTAATCCAAGGAAAAGAACCAGAATGTTTCAAGACCCCCTACTCTGCCATGACCCAGGTATTCCCAGATGATCCTTCCAAGCCTCCTTGGCCTAGGTTCTTCCTGAAACCATTTGGTGATTTATCTATAGATCTTTTTCAATACACTGGAATTAGCCATTTTCAACTCCCCTCCAGATCCCACTGGTAACCTTTAAATTCAGAAGGAAGTCTATGATTCCTCTGTTCCATGCCCCCTGGATGGGCCACCTATATAAACTATCCAACAGGGTTACCACTACTGAGTTGGTGGTGATGGGAAGGGTGAAAACCAAGGAAGCTGTAGCCAGTTCTCACTAGTCAAAATACCTCAAAGAAGGTATTAACCCAGAATTCCTTTCCTAGGGTCTCATCCGTCTGAATGGTTAGTTTCTCACCTGGCCCACCCTCCTAGGTGGGCCTCTACCACCTTTATTCCCTTTTTCCATGTCATTGTCCAGCTCCCCACATCTAGTTCTGGAACCATAACCAAATCAGCACCGCCATGGCTCCCAGAGAGGGTGTGTCCATCTAATTCCCTATGGCTCTACTCCCCATTACTGAGACTTTCCAAAGCTGACCACTCTTCCCTATATATGTTATTTCCTCTCAGAATATAAGTTTGAGAGGAGAGACTGTCTCACTTTTATACTTGTACCCCAGAATTCAACAGTCCTTGCACATAGTGAATGCTTGATGATGACTTTTTCATTCATTCATTCGTTCATTCATTCATTCGTTCATTCATTCATTCATTCATTCATTCATTCATTCATTCATTCATTTATTCATTGACTTGTCCATTCATTGCTAATGTAATAGGGAGCCCCTGAATGGGGTATTCATGGAACATTTTTAGGAATTTTCTGTCTCTGGATGAAGTTGTAGCTGCTGAGGCCCTAAAATCGGTGGGTAACCTGAGAAGGTCCCAACTTTTGTCCTGCAGGTACATTTATGGCCTGCTCCCCTCTCCAGTTCTATTAGAAACCCTTGCCTATAGGGAGGAAGTAGTGAAAAGAGAACATTCACCCTTGCACAAGCAAACAAATATTTATTAATATATTCCCAGTCCTGGAGTTTACAGCATAAATATCAAAGCACCCCTATCCTCAAGGAATTTCCAGTCTCATAGCATTGTAAGCAGGCAGACCCTGCACCCAGGGAGCTTATGGTCACTAGTATATGGCATTTAACAGAAGAAACTGAGGTGAGGTGAGCGGGGAGTGACCTGTCAGAAGTTACAGAAGTAGCAAGGAGCTGAGCTGGGTTTCGAACCTGGTTCTCTGGCTCCACCACCAGTGTTCTTTTGGTCATTATTTCATGCCTCCTCTTCCTTCACCAGGGAGAAAGCCCTAATGGCATATCACACAATCCAGTTAGAGGATAATAATCATTTCCTCCCCTCCAGACTATGATTTCATCCATGGAGGGAACTCCTGGTGGAGAAACTCTCTCTACTGATGCTGAATGGCAATTTTTCTGCTATTTATCACATGAAATAATTTGCCCAGAATAATACGGCCATTATGAGTCAGAGGTGGCACTTGAGTATTTCTCTTCTTGACCCCCTAGTTAGGTTTCTAACCATTACTCCATGCGTTCTCAACAAGTTAGCTAATAATGGGGTGTTACCATACTAACTCTATGATGGTGGGAACTCTTCAATGGTGCTTTTCCATTGGTTAACTCATTTTTATCCTACAACCAAAAGGGTTTGCCTGGTACTTCAATATACATTACCTCATTTGAGCCACAAAACAGCACTTCAAGATAGGGACCAGAACCATGGACAGAGAGTTGGCAGAGTGATTTAAGATCACTGAGTCTATTTACCCAGTTAGTATGTGTCTTAGGTTGAGTATGAATCCAGACCTTCCAACTCCAAATCCACTACCCTAACTACTGCAGTAGGTGACAGGTATTATCATCACTATTTTGCAGATAAGGAAACTGAGGTGGGTAATTCTGCTTCTAAGAGCACATGACTAGTGAATGGCTGAGTTGGGAATTGGGAATTGACTCCAGATCCAGAACCCTTCTGTTTATCCAACTTTCCTTGGTATGATAGTATAGTATCTGTTTTACAAATGAGAAAGACCCAGAAAAGTCAAGTGATTTCCCCAATGTCACTGACATGATGCCTTGCCTCGGTATCCTCATGCCAGAGAATCTACCCTGGAGTTTTAACCCTTTCTGTCCTGGGGCACTTACATCCTGATTGGTGTCTACTATGTCTAGGCAGCCCCACCCATTTTTCTTTACTCCTTGACTTTTCCAAGTTAAACTATTCTTCCTTGACCTCCATTCCCCTACATGTCTTGTCTCCCCAAATTAGATGTAAGTCTCTTGAGGGAAAGAAGGAAGCCAACAAGCATTTATTAAAGACTCCCTATATATTGGGCACTATGCTGAGTGTTGGAGATACAAATACTAGCAAAAAGGATAGCCCCTGCCTTCAAGAAGCTTGCCCTCTAGTGAGGAAAGGCAGCACACAAAAGAGGGATGAGGGCAGGAGTGAAGGGAAACAATGGTTCTGGTTTTGAAATCCAGAAAGTCAGGAGAATGAATGAAGCCAAATCAGGCTTCTACAACATGGAGCCTTCAGGAAGAATTCACCAATCGGAGAAAGGGGACAGACCTTGGAGAGGACCATCCAGGGTGAGCAGGCAGTGGTGGGAGCAGGGCAAGGAGGCCTCAGGAACTGAGGGAAGATCCTGGATAAGGGCAAAGACTATCTCCATTTTTTTGTTTTTCTGTCCCTAGCACTTAGCATAACGCTTGGCAAAGAGCAAGGATTTACTACTTGCTTTTTAATTCATGAATTCACTCATTCATTCATTCATTCACTCGTTCACTCACTCATTCATTCATTCATTCATCTGTCATCAGAGCCCAGATCTCTTGATTTTCCCAATGGGCTGTCACAACTTTTAAGTCATCCTTCCTGTCTGCTTTCCAATACTCTGAGTTCCTCTGGTGTTTCAAGCTGGAGAGCAGAGCCTCCTTCCAGAGTAATTGCCACATGGAAGGGCCTAGCCCTGAGGAGCAAGAATAAACCCCCTATCTGGGTAAGGCCAAGCTGATAGGCTGTGATTAGTCAGGGCCCAGCAAGCCAACTGCTGCTTCTCTGTGATCTCGAACCCCTGGCAAACAGAGTCTGGGCACGGCAGGGAGCTCTGGTGTCAGACATCCCTGGAGATGAAAGGCCTGCTACATATCCTACCGTGGCCCTTCTGAACACAATCAGAACCTTAGGAAAATCACGCTGTGGGGAAATTGTAACATGGGGCCATGACAGGAAGTAGCCGTACCTAGAAGAAGCCGGAAAAGACATCCTGGAGAAACTTTTACAGATAATATCAGTTGAGGAGAGGAAAAGGAGAGACTTCAGCCCTTGGGGCACAAAACCTTGTTTAGAGAGAATATCTAGGCCACTGCTCCATGGGGGAAGAACAAGTCCCTGAGAGACTATAATGTCATCACTAGTGAAGAGAGAAGGTGGGGCCTGAGTAGGGAGGAAGCAGCCCTCTGTGGTGGCTTTTTATTTAGCTAATTAGTCTAGCTTATTACTGTCATTTGGTTGTGTCTGACTCTTTGTGACCCCATTTGGGGTTTTCTTAAAAAAGTGATTTGCCATTTCCAGCTCATTTCACAGGCGAGGAAAGTGAGGCAAACACAGTTAAGTGACTTGCCCAGGATTACACAGCTAGTGTCTGAGGCTGGATTTGAACTCCAGGTTGTTTGAGACTCCAGGCTCCATCTAGCTGCTCCACCCAGTCTGGTTTGCTAGGTACTACACTTAGTGATTATTTCCACCTCTAAAGCAGCACAAATGTTTTTCATACCATCTAAATTTAGGTGCCCAACAATAAAGCCTCAGAGGCCCCACCCTAGTTCTAGAGCAGGTGAGGTTGACAGAAACTGAGAGCTAAGAAGTGAAGTTCACCCTAACTGTAAAATGGATGCTATATTTATTTGTTTGAAATCTAGTACTTGGAAAGAAGAAGGAGGAGGAGGAGAAGGAGAAGAAGAAGAAGGAGAAGAAGAAGGAAGAGAGGGAGAGGAGGAGGAAAGAGTAGGTGAAGAAAAAGGAAGAGGAGGAGAAGATGATGAAGAAGAAAACTAGTTGTATTATATTCCTTGCCTATTTTTGCTAGACCTATTGATCTTTTTATCTGTGTTCTATTTATAGAATCATAGAATGGAAGGGATTTTACCATAACCATTGTACAGATAAGAGCAAAAATGCCTTGCCAAGGTCACAGGGAGAACTGGTCCAAACAGCGTGGTCTAGTGGGGAGGCCTCTGGTTCAAATCCTGTTTCAGATATTTGCCAGCTAAGTGACCTTAGCAGGTCATTTAACCCTTAGTAATGAGGTTCTGGGGTGGGGAATCTTCGGCCTTTGACTGAATCCATATGGATTCAGACCTAGAGGGCCACATGTGGCCTTGAGGCTGTAGGTTTCCTACCCCTGTTTAGACTCAATGGCCTGTAAGGTCCCTTCGAGCTCCTCTGATAACCCCTAGCCTGACCTGGGCTTCCTACAAGTAGATTCAGCCATATTCCTGCCCACTGCCCCCAACCATGGCTCCTTTGCTTTGTTGAGAGACTAGTCTACTGGCTTCCCCGGGAGGTTATATAGATAGGAAGCCAGGTTGCATCTGGGGAGGGAGTGGGGGGCGGAGTGGGGGATGAGTGGTTGGCTCACGAGGGGCTGGAGAAGGAAGGTTTTGGTGGTGATTGAATCTTCCTAATGGCAGGCGACTGGGGATTTGAGTAAATAAAATCACTTTGAACAACCAAGTATCACCGACTCAATGATGGTTACTATTTGTGCAAATCTTTGACAGCTGCTGGTGCAGGCAGAGCATGTACCGGGCCAGCGGCAGCCGCCAGCAGCCACCTGTGATTGGGATTAATATAGGGCAGCTCCAGTTGAAAATGGTACAAGTTTACAGAATCTCCTGCCTGGGGCTAGCTTGCACATAACCTAAAATGAGAGGCAGGGGAAGGCTGGGTAGGATTTTTTCCTGCTTTGATTAGCTAACATGAGGCCTCTCTGCTCACAAAAAAAGCAAAGCTTTCTGGGCTTGGTCCAGAAGAAGACATGGGAAAGGGCCTCAGATCCCACCCCAGTTTCAGGTCAACAGGTCAAGGTTTCTTCAGCTTGGAGGGCAGGTCTAAGGCAGAGGAAGTAGAGGAGAGAAGATGGAGGAAGGAGAAAGGGGAGGGAGAGAAGGGAGTGGGTAATAACCTAGACTAGGGATGAGGTGAAAGGAAAGAGAAGGAAAGGGAGACGAGAGGAGGAAAATAGAAAGGGTGCTGGCCCCAGAGCTAGAATACCTGGCTTTCAAGCAGATCCCAGCTCAAAGGGAGGCATTTAACCTCTTAAGGGTCAATTTCCTTATTATCAAATTGGTGGATTAAGAATGCTTTCAGCTCCAAGTCCCATGAGTCTATGAAACTTGGCTCTGTGTGATCCTGGGAATAACACTCAACAGGTTTGGCTAAGTCTGTTTCCTTATTGGTAAAATGTGGCTACTAATCAGTCAATCAATCAATCATAATAAGCATTTATTAAACATTTACTATATGCCTATATACTATATACTACAGGCACTGTGCTAGACACCAGGGATACTAAGAAAGGGGAAAAAATCCATCTCCTATTCTAACAAAGAAGGCAACATGTACGTTCATGGGTGTATATACAGGATACATAGAAAATAACTTTGAAGGGAAGGATGGAAGCAGCTAGGGGCACAGTAGGAAAGGATTCATGGATGTAGTGCTTGAATTGAGACTTAAAGGACACCAGGGATTCTAAAAGGAGGATCTTTGGAGGGAGGGCATTCCAGGCATGAGGAATAGCTAATGCAAAGGTATGAAGTCAAGAGATGGAGTGGTGTGTGCAAGAACAGGCAGTGGGCCAATGTGGCTGGGTCAGAGGGCACTGAGAAGTGGAAAATATATCAGTTAGAAGAAACCAGTTAGTGATAAGCTTTACATTTCAAACACAGGACTTAAAATTTGATACTGGAGGCAACAGAGAGCCACTGGTCTTTATTAAGGAGGTCAGCCTATGCTTTAAGAAAATCACTTTGGCAGTTAAGTAGAGGAAGCTTCCAACTGGAGAAAGTTAAGCCGGGAAGCCAACCAGAAGGCTACTGCTAGTCCATGTGTAAAGTGGGGTCATGATTGCCATGTATAAGAGATATTGTACATAAGGAAATGAGGTTTAGCAGCTGATCAGACTTGTGGGGTGAGTGATGGAGAGGAGAGGACAATGCTGTGAATGTGAACCTTGGTGACTAGGACAGTGGTAGATCTCAACAATAATTGTTCTTGTTTGTCCTTTATTTTCGAAAAGGACCAATGACCAATGACATCTTGGGGTGATGTCTTGATTCAGGCATTGAGGTCTCAACAGTGACAGGGAATTTCAGAAGAGGGGAAGGTTTAGACTAGAAAATAGAGGGGTCTGTGGGCATCTTGATAGCCCCATAGGGCACAGAGCTGAAAGCCTGAAATCAGGAAGACTCATCTTCCTGAGTTCAAATCCAGCCTCAGATGTTTATTAGGTGTGTGACTCTGGGAAAGTCACTTAAGCACTTTTGTCTCAGTTTCCTCATCTGTAAAATGAGCTGGAGAAGGAAATGACAAACCACTCCAGTATTTCTGCCAAGAAAATCCCAAATGGAATCACAAAGAGTCAGATATGACTAAAATGAATCAACAACAATTACAAAGGGTTCTGTTTTGGACATGTTGAGTTTGGGATGCCCATGGAACATTCAATTCTAAATATACAGTAATTGGTGCTCCAAGATTGGAGCTTAGGAGAGAAACAAGAGCTGAATAAATAGAACTGAGAATCATCTGCCTAGAGATGATATTTAAACCTATAGGAGCTTAGTGAGGTCATTAAGTGAGAGAGTACAGAGAAAAAAGAGAACAGGGCTCAGGTCAGAGCCTTGGGGTCAATCATAGCTAGGGGGTATGAAACAAGGAAGATCCAGAAAAAGAGACTGAGAAGGAGTGTTCAGGCAAGCAGGAGGAGAAGCAAGGAAGAGCCATCTAGAGAGAGGATAGTAAGTATCCAGGAAGCGGAGTCAGATACTGAAGACAGATCAAGAAGGATAAAGACAGAGAAAAGGCCATTAGATCTGCAATCAAGAGAACACGAGTAACTTCCTTAGGAGAGGTCCATTTTAGATAATGAGGTCAGAAGCCAGAGTGGAGAGAGGGTTTAGAAGACATTGACAGGGGAGGAGGTGGAGACAATTATTGTAGATGAACTTTTAAAGGGGTTTAACTGAAATGGGAAGGAGAGATTCAGGGCAATAGGTGGTGGACATAGTAGGAGCTAGAGATGAGCTTTTGTTTGTTTTTAAAGAACAAGGGAGATTTGGGTGTACTTGTAGGCACTGAGGAAGGAGCAAGTAGATACAGAGAGAATGAAAATGAGACAAACAGGCAGAGATGCAGAGAGAGAGATGGAGAGAGAAAGAAAGATGGAGAGAGAGGGAAGTGGAGAGAGAGAGATGGTAGGGGACATTAACCAAAGAAGGCAAAGAAGGCAGGGTGGGATCAAGGAGACATAGAAAGGGA
Source organism: Bettongia penicillata ogilbyi (assembly GCA_023548195.1). NCBI lineage: Eukaryota > Metazoa > Chordata > Mammalia > Diprotodontia > Potoroidae > Bettongia > Bettongia penicillata. The sequence continues at coordinate 3,796,615 of JAJHZJ010000561.1, read as the reverse complement.
CTTGGCAAGCAGAAGACCCACTTCATCAGACAGTGGGATGAAAGATGAGTTAGAAGCAGACTGTGTCAGAGAGATCCGAGATGAGGAGTGAGAGCAAAGAAGAAACTCTTATTGAATGGGGTCAGATTTTGTTCAGGGGCCATGGGAAGCCAGAAGAGAGAAGAAAGGGCTTGGAACAGCTGCTGTGGTGAACAGGATAGGGAACCAATTAGGAGCAGTAATAGGATTGCTTTACTATAGTGAGGACCCAAATGAGAGTAGCTGGCATAAATCTGAAAAGCACACCCAGTAGGCATAGTTTTGTGATTTCTTCCAGTTCCAGTTAGAAGAACATAAATGGGAATGAAAGAGGTAGAGGATGGAAGCAATCCTAGGCTGAAGTTTGGGAAGATGTGAAGGATGATAGAACAAAAGAACATGGACAGTAGTGTAGAACTAGACTGGTTTGCCAAGAGTCGGGGCAGCTAAGTAGTGCCATAGTGCCTAGAGTGCTCCGATTGGAATCAGGAAGACTCATCCTCGAGTCCAAATCCAGCCTCAGACACTTACTAGCTGTGTAACCCTGAGCAAATCACTTCACCCTGTTTGCCTCAGTTTCCTCATCTGTCATAAGAACTAGAGAAAGAAATGGCAAACTACATCAGTATCTTTGCCAAGAAAATCCCAAATGGGGTCATGAGTCGGACATGACTGAAATGACTCAATACCATCACCACCACCAAGAAGTCAAGACTGGGAACACAGGAGAGTGTTGATAGCCTGAAATAGTACTAAGGAATGGAGAGATAGGTCACAGGGAAGATGAGGAGCAGATTTAGAGAGGTAGAAAGATAAAAGTTTGTGATCAGATAAAAGAAATGGAAAGTTCTTAAACAGGGAATTAGCCCCTTTGTGGGTGATGCCAACATACTATGTGTCAGGAGCTACATGCACTGAAGATATTTCCCTACTATTTGGGGCAATGGAAAGAAAGTTGGATTTGGAGTCAGAGGACCTGGGTTCAAATCCCTGGCATTTACTACCTGAGTGACCTTGGGAAAGTCATCTTTGGGTCTCAGTTTCCTCCTCTGTAAAAGGAGGGGGCTGGCCTAGATGACTTTTGGCTCTCAATCTATGTATGATCTTATAATCCACCTTAACTCAACCTTTCTTCTGATCCTGGCTTTCAGTAACCCAGACAGGAAGGCAGGAGGTGGCACAGGCCAGGAGCAGTGGTCTGATCCTGAGATGTAGGCATATGTGGCTTAATCAAATATCTAGATATGGAAGGCCCAGTGGAGGCCATGTAGTTCAATGTGCTCATTTTACAGATGAGGAAACTGAGGCATACAGAGGTTAAATGACTTGCCCCATGTGACAAGGTGGTAAGTGGCAGAGCCCAAACTCAGGTCCTCTAATTCTAAATTCAGTGTTCATATCATCAGTCCATACAACAGCCCTGAAGCTGTGGTTAGAATAGGCACTGTACCCAAGGGAGAGAGAGCAAGGCTGCTGAAATAGTTTGGCCAGAAGGGTATCAATGAGAATCTCTTCTCTTGGTCCCTCCATTCATCACAATGACCAGGAAATCTTTCCCTGAGAAGAGAGGGACCTGAGGGCACAGTGTGTGTGTGTGTGTGTATGTGTGTGTGTGTGTGTGTGTGTATGGGGGGCACTGCCCCCGTTCTCCATTTTGTGCATGTGTGGATATTGCCCCCTTTGTCCCTTCTGTACATGTGTGGGTACTGCCCCACCCACTCCCTTTTGTGGAGTAAGTAGGATGGGGAATGTTTGGGAGGGGGACTGCTAAACAAGTGGTTAAAAATGCAAACTGCCACTGGTTTTGATAGAGAAAAATGCAGCTGCAACATCTGTTTGACTCCTGTTTGTAGCTTCATCAATGCTAAGTGGTCAATAAATCAGCCTGGCGTGGCGCTCCGTTTCTGCCAGGCGCCGCCATTCATCTCATGCCAGTTCTCATGAAAAATGAAGGAGAGGGGGCTGTGTGCTTGGGAAAATGTATACATTATCTGGGAAGCAATCATGGCATCTCATCATGCTGCAACTCCCCCCTGGATGCCTGAAAGTGAGGCCTGGCCCCAGGCCTGCCCACCTGGAGGCATGCAGCCACGGTGCCACCTATAGAAGATTGAAACGGGTTGAGGCAGTTGGCCTCATTTGGGTGGTGAGTCTGTTTTCCACAGGCATGACTGTTGGTGTTAGAGTGATCAGTGCCATTTACAAGGGCAGGTGACGACGTCTCAGCCTGTAACCTGAAAAGCCTTCCTGGAACCTGGGTTTTTCATAAACATTGAGGGCAACAGCAAATAAAACCAGAGTGAAAAGATGGCAAAAACAAGAGGGAGGATGGCATTTATTGGGGAATGAATAAATCATGGGGGAAAACAGCTCAAAGCCCTGGGAGCTGCTCACCCATCCCCAGAAGGGAGGAGAGAATCTCTCTTTAGCGCCAAAGGCTATGAACTGACCAACTGATCAACAAACATTTATTAAGTTCCTACTTTGAGTCAGGTACTGTGCTAATAAGCACTGGGAGTATAGGAACCAGTGCCTCCCCTCTATGACGTTATGATCTCATGGTGAAGGGGACGTGAACATATGTACCCAGGGCTCTCAATGAAGGCCCAGTCATGGGAGGTATAGATATCTAGGTGGTACAGGAAATAGAGCCCTGGGTCTTGAGTCAGGAAAGAGGCAAGAAAACAAGCATTTATTAAGCATCTACTGTATACCAGGCACTTTAGAAATATCTCATCTTGTGCTCATAACAACCTTGAGAAATTGATACTATTATGATCCCTATTTTACAGTTCAGGAAAACTAAGGCAGACATAGATTAAGTGATTTGCCTAGGATCACACAGCTAGGAAATATTTGAGGTCAAATTTGAACTCAGGACTTGCTGATTCCAGGCTTAAGATTCTATTCACTGTGTCATCTAGCTGCCTGAACTCAGTAAAAACTCAGTTCAAATTCGATTTCAGATACTTTCTAGCTGTGTGACCCTGGGCAAGTCACCTAACCTCTGTTTGCCTCAGTTTCCTCAACTCTAAAATGAGGATCATAACTTGCCTTCTAGGATTGTTATGAGCACCAAATGAGATAAAATAATCATCAAATGAGATTTGTAAAGCTTTTTGCAAACCTTTTAGCACTGTGTAGATCCTAGCTATTATTATTATATATATATAGCAGACACAAAATGAATACAACATTATCTTGGGAAAGATGGCACCACTAAGTAGGGGGAGTTTGATCTAGAATTAGAGGTTCCCAAACTTATTTTGCCTACTGCCCTCTTTAAAAAAAATTACTCAGCACCCCCTGGAAATCTACTTTCTTAACCTGTTAATTTTTTTTTTAATTTGCATCATTTCAAAAAATATATGAAATTAAAAAAATAACATCTTAAATTTAACAATTTGTTGTAAATTTGTATTTTCCTTGCATTGAAATTTTGATGTTGCAATATTGCATCATATAACCATATATTATCATATTGTGAACAAGTCATTACATGCACATATTCCTGCCAATGAATGCTACATTTCCCAACAATGCAAGACACATTCACCTGCCAACACTTCCTTGTTAAGACCTGTTGGCAGACTTGACCATTGATCAGTTCTAACTTGCATTTTGTGTGTTTATTTGGAAAATAATATAACCACTACAACTGTAACTCTGTTATACAGTAGATGAAACATGCACAAATGGTTTTTCAAAATTTTCTTCTCTTCTTTCCTTATTTTTCCACCACCCCCTTATATTTATTCAACATCCCCCTGTCAGTTGCACCCGAAGCTACAACTACCCCTTGGATCATTCCAGGGCACCTCAATGAGTTAGTATTTCCCACTTTGGGAAACTATGTGCACTAGACTTGCATTGGCATTAGACAAAGGGTTACTTATCTACAGCTAGGGGGTACAGTGGTTAGAGTGGAAGGGAAGACCTGAATTCAAACCTGGCCTCAGACACTTACTAGTTGTGGGATCCTGGATGTCACTTCATCCTGTTTGCCTCCACCCACTCCAAAAAAAAAATAAAAACCAACTGGGGTCATGAAAAGTCAGACACAACTGAAAAAACATTTAAAAAGGGTTACCCATAGTGAGGATAAAGAATTCTGAAGAAGACAGAAAAAAGAGAATAGTTTAGACTGGGTGATCTCTGGGGTCCCTTTTAGTTCTAAATCTATGATCCTACAAACTTTATGAGGGTGGAGGTGGAGCCAAGATAGCAGTAGAAAGACCCACATACACTAGCTCTTCCCCCACAGCCCATAAAATACCTGTAAAGAAAGACTCTCAACAAATTCTAGAGCAGCAGAAGTCACAGAACAACGGAGTGGAGGAGATTTTCAGCCCAGGGTGACCTGAAATGCCATGCAGCATGGGCCGGGAGGAGGACCCAAGCAGGCCTCAGGGGCAGAATTTTCAGTGCCAGTAGCAGCAGTTTGCAGATTCCTCAACCCACAGGCACCAAAGGTCAGTGAGAGGGTTTTTTTAGCTGGCTGAGAAGGGAGCAGGGTCTTCCCATAGCTCTGGCCTCAGGCAGTGGTAGCAGAGGACACATCAGGTGGCAGCACTTCCCAAAGCATCCCCCATCCGTTGTTGCATTGTAAAGGCCCTGGGGGAATTGAGCCCTGTGTGGTGGCCCTGCCCCCACCTAATGCTCCTGGAGAAATTGAGCAGCTGATCTTTATCTCACATTGAATGACTGCCCTATCCCCGATAAAAGACCCTGGGGGAATTGAGCAGCTTATCTGAATCTCAGCCCCCAATGCTGGCTTGGTGGAACTGGAAGTCAGGTCGTTGTGGAGAAGAAACTCTACTATTCACAGATTCTGGGCACAAAAGTTTCTGGTTGCTCCCAGACCAGCATACCTGCTTGATTGTGCCACCTTGGAGGAACTGAGATTTTACAGATCCACAGAGTATACCCTACTCTTGACTAAGGACCCAAAAGTCAAGTAACTGGTTGGGAAAATGGCCAAAAAGGGGAAAAAAATAAGACCATAGAAGGTTACTTTCTTGATGAACAGATATCTTCTCCCATCCTTTTGGATGAGGAAGAACAATGTTTACCATCAGGGAAAGATATAAAAGTCAAGGCCTCTGTATCCCAAACATCCAAAATAAATATTCAATGGCCTCAGGCCATGGAAGAGCTCAAAAAGGATTTTGAAAATCAAGTGAGAGAGGTAGAGGGAAAATTGGGAAGAGAAATGCAAGAGATGCAAGAAAATAATGAAAAGTGAGTCAACATCTTGCTAAAGGAGACCCCCCCAAAAAAAATGCTGAAGAAAATAACATCTTTAAAAACAGGCTCACTCAATTGGCAAAAGAGGTTCAAAAAGCCAATGTGGAGAAGAATGCTTTAAAAAGCAGAATTAGCCAAATGGAAAATGAGGTTCAAATGAGGAGAAAATAGTTCTTTAAAAATTAGAATGGAACAGATGGAGGCTAATGACTTTATGAGAAACCAAGAAATCATAAAACAAAACCAAAAGAATGAAAAAATGGAAGATAATGTGAAATATCTCACTGGAAAAACAACTGACCTGGAAAATAGATCCAGGAGAAACAATTTAAAAATTAAGGGACTACCTGAAAGCCATGAGCAAAAAAAGAGCCTAGACATTAATGAAATTATCAAGGATAACTTCCCTGATATTCTAGAACCAGAGGGCAAAATAAATATTGAAAGAATATACTTATCATCTCCTGAAAGAGAAACTCCTAGGAACATTGTAGCCAAATTCCAGAGTTCCCAGGTCAGGGAGAAAATATTGTAAGCAGCTAGAAAGAAACAATTTGAGTATTGTAGAAATACAATCAGGATAACATAAGATGTAGCAGCTTCTAGTTCAAAGGAACTAGGACTAAAACCAAGAATCACCTGCCCAGCAAATCTGAGTATAATACTTCAGGGGAAAAAAAGGGTCTTTCAATGAAATAGAGGACTTTCAAGCATTCTTGATGAAAAGACCAGAGTTGAGTAGAAAATTTGACTTTCAAACACAAGAATCAAGAGAAGCATGAAAAGGTAAACAGGAAGGGGAAATCATAAGGGACTTACTAAAGTTGAACTGTTTACTTTCCTACATGGAAAGACAATATTTGTAACTCTTGAAACTTTTTTCAGTATCTGGGTAGTTGCTAGGATTACACACACACACACACACACACACACACACACACACACACAGAGAGAGAGAGACAGAGACAGAGACACAAGGTGAGTTGAATACGAAGGGATCATATCTAAAAAAATGAAGTTAAGTGGTGAGAGAGGAATATATTGAGAGGAGAAAGGGAGAAATGGAATAGGGCAAATTATCTCTCATAAAAGAGGCAAGAAAAAGACTTTTCAATGGAGGGGGAAAGGGGGGAGTTGAGAGGGAAAATGTGAAGTTTACTCTCATCACATTTGACTCCAGGAAGAAATAAAATGCACAATCATTTTGATATAAAAACCTATCTTACAATACAACAAGGTGGGGGAGAAGGGATAAGCAGGGTGGGGATAATGGAAGGGAGGGCAATGGGAGGAGGGAGCATTTAGAAGTCAATACGCTTGGGGATGGACAAGGTCAAAAGAGAGAATAGAAGAAATGGGGGCAGAATAGGATGGAGGGAAATATAGTTAGTCTTACACAACATGACTATTATGGAAGTCATTTGCAAAATGACACATATATAGCCTATATTTAATTGCTTGCCTTCCCAATGGGGAGGGAGGAAGGAGAAGAAGTTGGAACTCAAAGTTTTAGGAACAACTGTTGAGTATTGTTCTTGCATACAACTGGGAAACAAGAAATACAGGTAATAGGGTGTAGAAATTTATCTTGCCCTGCAGGACAAAAGAGAAGATGGGGATAAGGGAAGGGAGGGATGTTAGGAGTGAGGGCAGATTGGTGGTAGGGGTAATTAGAATGCTCAGCACTTTGAGGTGGGGGGAGGGGAGAGATGGGGAGAAAATTATGGAACTCAAAATTTTGTGGAAATGAATACTGAAAACTTAAAATAAATAAATTAAAAAAAACTTTATGAGGATGGCAATTCCAGTATTATTAACTTTATTTCATATCAAAGGAAACTGAGGCTCAGATAGATTGTGATTTGTCTAGTAGCAGATGTGGGGAACCTGCAGCCTATGTGATCTTCTAGGTCCTTGGGTGCCACCTTTTGACCGAGTCCAAGCTTTATAGAACAAATCCTTTTTGTTCTGTGCAGTTTGGGTTCAGCCAAAGGGCCACACTTGAGGACCTAAAGGGCTTCATATGGCTTCCAGACAGTAAGTTCCCCATTCCTGGTACTCTAGTGTTATATAGCTACTAAGCTACTAAGTATCTGAAAGGGTGATAGAATGTAAGCTCCCAGGGGCAGGGAGAGTTACCTTTTTGTTTTTGCCTACTTAGCTCTTGGAGGAGTGCTCAGCTCATGGGCGATGCATCAATGCATAGAATGAATGGAATTGGATGGCCTCAGTTCAACTGAACCTCTCACTATAACTTGTCCATCCACATTTGGAGTCTTGTGTCCAGTTCTGCGGACCACAGTTTAGGCAGGTCATTGATATGGCTACATGGAAAGTAGCCAGAGATGGGCAACCAGAATGATGAAGGGCTTTGGGGTCATGCCAAAGGTAGCTGAAGGAACTGTGACTGATGAGCCACAAGAAGAGGCTTAATGAGGGGAGAGGGTGAGGACAGTGGGACTTTCTGAGGGCTTGCCACAAGGAAGAAAGAATAGGCTTATCTGGTTCCAGAGGGCGCAAACTGGAACAATGGTGTGTGTAGGAGGGAGGGGGATTAAAAGGGTGAAGGGGGTGAGGTGGGGGTGAGAAAGAGCAAAAAAGAAAAGGCTAATTTAGACTGAAAGTTAAGAAGAAACTTTTCGCCAATTAAAGCCTCCAGACTAAGTTTAGGGGTGGTGGGCTCTTCATCAGAGAATTTCAGACAAAGACTGGATGAGAGCCGGAAGGGAAGGCATGCAGAGGCTTCTTATTCAGGTCAGAGAATGGGACCAGATGGCCCCAGAAGTCCCTTCTGATTCTGAGATTCTGGTCTCCTGACTCCCAAACCAGTTCTCTTTCCGCTAGGTTGCACTGTCTCTTAGAAACAGAGGTCATGGTTCATGGTTCTCAATCAACCCCTCCCTCTCTTGCCAGGGAAATCATGCAAAGTTACCAGCTTTTAGGGTGAGGGACTCAAAACTATCTGGGACATAAGGACATTCTGGAGTGCCCAAGTGTCTTTCTCCTCTCTGCTACCTGGCCATTGAAGAGAAGTCAATCCAATCCTACTTTTATTAAGAGTCAAGTCTGTGTAAGTCAAGAGGAGGTATAGCTTAGTAGACAGGGAGCCTGCCCTCAAGGATGTTCCATGGTGTAGAAGCAAATGGGAAGGGTGTGGAGTCAGACTTGGGTTCAAATCTAGGTCCGCTCCTTGCTATCTGTTCCAACTCAGGCAGGTCACCTAACCTCTTAATGTCTCCAGGCTGCTCTCTAAGATGCATAGCAATGACTTACACTCCTGGGAGTTTCTTTGTACCAGTGTAACCACAGGTCTGGTCCACTCCTCAGTACTTGCCCCAACCCCTACCCCCCACCAAGGGGATGAGATAAATGACCTCTAAGGTCTTTTCCAACTCAAGACCTGTGATCCCATGAAACAAAGCAACCATGCATTCAGAGAAGTCAATACACAATCATTTGAGGAGGGAGAAGGCACTAAGAGCTGGTAGGGGGCCAAGTGGGCAGGAGGGTTATTCAGAGGAGGTTCTTGCTACCTGTGCTGAGCCTTGAAGGAAGCTGGGCATTCCAAGACACAAGGGCACTCTCATTAAGAGCAAACAGAGCCAGCAGTAGCAAGGCATCCAGGACTAGCAGTACTTCCCTCCTTCCTAGGGAGGCTAATTAGTTAATGTGGGTAAAGTGGTCTGAAGAAGGAAAGCCCCAGTTAATTGCTGCTGTTGATATTATTACAAAATTGCCATGAATTCCCTGGCATGGCGAACTTGGCTAAACAATACCCACCTGCAGCTGAGCTTGGGGACATCACACTAGCTTAGGGAGCCCACTTGCTCCATGATCCCTGACTGAGTCTCGTGTGGAGGCCTGTAGGCAAGGGCTCACGATCCTCAGACAGTTAAAAATGGTGGGAGGAGAAGTGGCGGAGTCCAGGTGCAGACATAGACAAGTTATGGAGGGGGAGAAAGGTCCATGATTTCCCTAAGGGAAAATCTGTTTGACTAATAATCTGTTCATTTCTTTGAAGAGGTAAAGATGCATGTGGATAAAGGAGAATCAGTGAATATAGATTTTTATATTTAGATTTTTTTAAAAAAAACCTTTAATAAGGTCACCCACTGAAGGCACTTAAGAGATGAGCCACAATGGGATTGACGGTGGGAAGTGCCCTTTATTTGACCATGAATAAGTAACTGGGTTAGAGACAGGAAACAAAAAGTAGAACTTGTTTCAATATGTAAAAGTTGAAGCACTGGGGTTCATCTGGGCTTAATCATACCTAACATCTTTATATGTAATCTGAAAGAGAGAATGCTTGGGGAAATGTTCAGACTTATAGATGACACTAAACTCTTTGGAACAAGGAAACAAACTATGAGAAGAGCTTGGGTTTCTTTAAGCACCATTTGGACCAAGTCATTTTCCTATAGCTTGGTTGTGCGGTGGACAGAATGCTGGACAGTCAGAAAAAAACAGGAGTTCAAATCCAGATGTAGATTTTATCATCTGTATTATCCTGGGCAAGTGGCTTAATTGAAGTCTGCCTCAGTTTTCCCATTTGTAAAACAAAGATAAAAATAGCATCTCTCTACCAGGGTTGTTGTGAGCATTAAATAAGATACTTGTAAGTGCTTTGCAAACCTTTAAGAGCTATGGAAATACTACTTTATTATTATTATCACTCACTAAACTCCAGTCGCTTCATATAGTCACTCTAGGACAATAAATATATTTTTCTTGGTTATTTTTAAAGTCTTTTATTCACAACTCGAACCCAACCTATCTTTTTAGCCTCCCTCTTCTACCAGCACTCTTCTCTGGCTCTTACACGTAACATTCCATCTCTCTTTTCCATGCTTCTCATCTGACTGGAATGCCCTCTCTCCTTATCTCTGCCTCAGTCTCTCTCATCCTCCCAGATGTAGTTAAAGCACCATTTCCTCCACAAAGCCTTCCCAGATTCCAGATTGTTCTAGTGGCTTTTCTTCCTAATTCCTCATATTAATTTTGTGTATTTTTATTCAACATAAAGACAGGAATAGGGATCAAACTTGGGATTTCGTTGATGAAAAGCACATGAGTAAACTCTGTGTACCTATGCAGGTTAACAAGTTTTCTACCACTTAGAGTTAGTTGCATTGGGTGCTGAAAAATCAAGTGACTTGCCTTGTGTCATATTGCTGGTTTGTGTAAAAGGCAGGACTTGAACTCAGTCCTTCCTGGCTCTGATACATGCTATTTGCTAAACCATTGTATCTATATGTCTGGCCATCTGTCAATCCAACCATCTTCCATTCATCCATCCGTTCGTCTATCTTTCCATCTACATACTGTCTGTCCATCCGCCCGTTCATCTGTATATCTCTGTCTGTATTCATCCATCCATCTGTCTGTCTGTTTGTTGGTCTCTCTGTTCATCCATTCATCTGTTTGTATAGCCATCCACCCATCCCTCTGTCCGTTCATTTATGTGTTTCCCTGCCTGCCTGTCTGTCTAGCCATTCGTCCATCTATCCGTCTATCTATCCGTCTATCTATCTATCTATCTATCATTTGACCTTGAACAAATCACTTTACCCTGGAACACTACTAAAAAGCCTCCATATTTGTATGAACATATATGATATACATTAGCTATACAGAATATAGACGGATGTAAAAGTATCATGGTGAGCTGAATAATGTGCTTTGCAAACTGTCAGATAAAATCAGTTTTTGTTATATTTTCACATCTTTTACAAAGTGGCGGTTTGCATACATGTGGGAGAGTTCACACACTTCCGGTCCACTCATCTTAAGAGAGACATAATAGAACTGGAGAAGGTTCAAAGGGGGCAAACAAGACAAGCAAGGGGGTAGATATCTCTTTAGAGAGCCAGACCTCCTCCATGCCCCACCCCCCAATGAAAGAAAAGAAAAAGAAAAAAGAGGAAAATCAGACCAAAGTCTAGAAAGGCAAAAGTTGGGAAAGAACCTAGTAAGCCTACTAAGTCTCCAAAGGGATGAAGAAGGGTGAGCATAGGTACTTGTTCAACAAATCCTGGATTACTACAGCTGGGGGGAATCCCTTGAAGTTTAAGGAAGTCAGCCATAGGTCAAACAGACTCCATACTGTGGATGGTAAACTTCTGGAATTCATTATTCTAAGTGTGAATACAGGTTAAAATAGAAAGGGATTCAAACAAACCTTAGGAAAATTCATGGATTACAGATACATAAGGGATTATTAAAGGAAGTCAGAAACAATAGCTGACTGGCATTTATATAGTACATTAAGGTTTGGAACATGATTTACATGTTCTCTTATTTCATCTTCATAATAACCCTGAGAAGGAAATGCTTTTGATGGCCCTGTTTTATAGATGAGGAAATTGAACTTGACAAGTTAAATGCATTGCTTAGGGTCCTATAGTTAATAAGCTTATGATTAGAACTCAGATGTCCCTACCACCTGGTGAAACATTCTATCCACTGCACCACTTAGCAGACTGTTTAGGCCATGTCCCTCACCTGAGAAGGTGGCCCTCCCACATGTCCTTTAATGTCCTCATCATGGATAGAATCTTGGGTTTGATCAATAAATCTATAAGCATTCATTGAGTGACTTAAAACTAGGCACTGTGAAATGACATGTATCAAACAACCTCTGCCCTCAAGGAGGGGCAGTCAGGTGGCGCCCTGGTGCATAGGGAGTCAGGAGGACACATCCTCCAGAGTTCAAATCTGGCCTCAGACATTTACTAGCTGTGTGACACTAGACAAGTCACTTAACCTCATTTGCCTCAGTTTCCTCATCTGTAAAATGTGCTGGAGAAGGAAATGGCAAACCACTCTAGTATCTCTGCCAAGAAAACCTCAAATGGGGTCATGAAGAGTAAGACACAAATGAAAAGTAATTCAGCACCTATAACAACAATGCCCTCAAAGAGCTTACATCCTCTCAATAGCTAAAATGATGAGGTGGAAGGCAGAATTTGCCTTCACCTTTAGTGGAGGCTGTTGTGTTGTGTTTGCCTGCAGTTGCTGCTCACTGGAGAACACTTTGGTATTGGAGATTCCCATGGCACCTTGGGGCTCCACATGACTTCTATCTGTCTGCGTGCCAGGCAACACTTGAGTCCAGTTTGCAACCCTGTTCACCAGAGTAATCTCCAACAGCCAGCAGAGTTCCCCTGTCTCTGAACTATGGGCAACCTGAAGTTGTACTAAAGAGAATCCACTAAAGGCAGTCTCAGTCAACAAGCATTTATTAAGTGGTGACTGTATGCCAAGCATCACAGATAGAAAGAGAGACGAAAGACCCTTTCACCAAGGAGCTCCAGTCTAATGGGGGAGAAAACATGCAGACAACTACGTACATACAAGCTATAGACTGGTTAATTTGGGGGATAATCTCCGAGGGAAGCCATAGGACGAGTGAGACAGGGTTCTTGCAGGAGGTGGTAGTTTAGCTGGGCCTTGAAAGGCGCCAGGATGAGGAGATAAGGTAGTGAGCTCCTGCAGAGGACAGACAGGAAAAATGATCTTATTTAGGAGATGGAGTGTTCTTTGAAGAACAATAAGAAAGCCAGTGTCACTGGGTTATGAGTAAGTGGAGGAAAAGAAGACTGAAGAGGCGGGAAGGGGTCAGGTCATGAAAGGCTTTGAACACAAAACAGGATTTCATATTCAATCCTTGAGAATAGGGAGACATTAGAGTTTAGTGAGGAGGGGGATCTGACTTGGTTGGACTTTCAATTTAGGCAAACCACTTTAGTCATTGAATAGGTGATGGACTGGAGTGGGGAGAGACTTGAGGCAGGCAGACTTCCCTCCAGTTATTGCAATAATGCAGGTGTGAGGTGATGAGGGTCTGTATCAGGTGGAGAGGGGGGTGGTGGGAGAGAAAGGGGAGAGAAGGGGATGTATTGGAGAGATTTACCTACTTAGAAAGGACGGGACCTGACTGCTGATTACAGACCAACTTCTATTCTGTTTACTTAACTGGAGCCATAGAATACCAGAAAGGAAGCTTAGAGGTCAAAGGATCTAACTTATCCGTTTTAGAGATGAGGAAACTGAGAATTATAGAGATGGGATTTGGAGCCAAGTCTTCCTGATTCTGAGTCCAACACGCACTCCACTACTCTGAGCTGCCTCTACAGACCTGGAACTAGCCCAGCCTCCTTCCTTTACAGGAGAAACAGGAAACTGAGACTCAAAGTTATGTAACTAGTAAGGACCCAGGCTTCCTGGCTAGCGCTTAATCTATATTACCTTGCTGGGTGGTGCAGTGGGTAGATAGCTTGGCCTTGAGCCAGGGAGACCCCAGTTTAAATCCAGACTCAGATATGTAACCCTGGGCAAGTCACATAACCTCTGTCTTCCTCTGTTACCTCAACTTAAAATGAGGATAATAGTACTTGCTGCCCAGGGTTATTGAGGATTGGACAAAATATCTTTAAAGTGCTTAGTACAGTGCCTGAAACATAGTAGGTGCTTAATAAACGCTTGTTTCCTTCCTTCCATCCTTCCTCTCTTCCTCCCTCCCTCCCTCCCTTCCTTCCTTTCTTCTTTCCTTCATTCCTTCCTACCGCCCTCCTTCTTTCATTCCTTCCTTCCTTTCTTCCTCCTTCCCTCCCTTCTCTCCTTTCCCTCCCCGCTCCTTCCCCTTCTTCTTTCCCTCTCTTCCCCCTTTCTTCCCATTGTTGTTACTCCAGGGCAGATAGGCGGAGGAAGTAGAAAACAAGTAGATGTCATAATTTTGCTGCCTTTCTGGATGCCTTCTGCGGAGAGTTCTTACCATGCTTCCTTTGCGGGTGATTATGGCAAAGTGGCCTTTTTCCTTTGTGGAAATGGAAGCTAATGTTCTAGTAGGGAATATATACCCTGAGCTTCTGTCTCCCTTATTCATCCCTTAGTCCATTTGCCAGGGGAAGTAATAGAATTTCCCATTGGCTGAGCTGTAAGTTTGGAGGAGGCTGTTGCTTTGTATCACAGTCTGCTCTCACCTTGAACTAATTTCTAATTTAGCCAGTGCTGGAAGCCAGGCAGGCCAGGGCTAGCATAAGATATGGTCATCTTGCAGTGAGTGACCTGGCAAACAGGAAGGTCCCTGAAGGAAGAAGGAGGAGCAGATTGGGTTGAAACAGCAGAGGAAGGGGAAAAGGTCCATGGCAGTCAGAAGGGTGGGCCCTGGTATTTGAGGTGGGAGGCCCAGAGCTCCCACTAATCAGCCTTCCTGTTCACCTCCACAACCAGATTTTAAGGAAGAGTATGAGACATGTTGTGTTTGAACTAGTGAGATCTACTTTTTTCCATCTGAGGGCAACCTACAAAGAAATATAGACCTATGATTCAGATGCAATTGTCATCTTCCTCACAGTCTTGTAGCCTCTCTCTCTCTCTCTCTCTCTCTCTCTCTCTCTCTCTCTCTCTCTCTCTCTCTCTCTCTCTCTCTGTCATTGACAGAATCAGAGAATCTCAGAGTTTAAAAGGATCTCGTTTAATCTAAAACACAGCTAAACAAGAATTCTCTTTTCAGAGTCCATCTAGTCGAACCCAGGATTTCATGTGTAATAAAACGATAAATTATGAAAGATAATGACTGGCGAGCCCCTACCTGGAACTGACATATCTAGAGAAGACCCAGTCATGCTACTCATTTTGGTGCCCCTTCTGGTCGGCTCTAACAGCCCACTTGCTCCCTATAGCCCTCTGGCTACCCTGCTTCTCTAACTCATTCTAACTCATTCTCAGTTCCCCTTTCTGTTTTATCTTTCCCTATTAGAATATAAGCTCCTTGAGAGTGGGAACTCTTGTGTTTGTAACCACAGCATTAAGCACAGTGCCTAGTATGTGGTAATCACTTAATAAGATGCTCACCCTGTCTGTCATTCTGTCTATCTGTCTGTCTGTCTATCTATCTATCTATCCATTCATCCATCTATCTGTCAATCCATCTATCTCTAATCATGCTTTGTTTAATAATTTCCAGAGATGGGAACCTGCTGATCCTTAAGGGAATCCATTTCGCTTTTGGACATCTCTACATTGAATATACGATTTTCCTTGACCTCAAGCCTGCAATTTACCTTTCTGCAACACTCCACTCCACTTCCCACCCCACTCCTCCATCTCCATCGCTCTTAATTTTGTCCCTTTGGATCAAGTAGAGCAATGCTAATACCCCCTCCACCTGATGATCTTTCAAATACTTAAAGACAGTACCTTCATGTCCCCCTTCCCTCTTTCCTCCCCCCACCCCCAGGCTTTTTCTTTCCAGATTAAACATGCTCAGTTCCTTCAACTGTTATAGCAAAGGAAAGTCAGAGGGTTTGGGACTGATGATAGCAGTCACAAAAGAGTCAACAAAAAGCCCAGGGGGCAGGTCAAACAGAGAAGAAAGAGCAAAAAGGATGAAAAGCCCAGGTTGATCTGGGTCCAAGGTGTACCTCTGAGACAGTTCCCTTCCTGCTTGGGGCCTGTTCTGGTACACTTCTGGGGGGAAGTTTGAAAACAACCTTCCTGGGGAGCCATATTGAACAGGATGATAGGGGAGCTTGGGAGTTCCAGACCCCGCTTGCCTTGCCCCCCCTAACACCGGGGGAGCCATTCTGCCAAATTCCGTTAAAAACACGAACCTCAAAGCACTCCCTCAACTGACAAACCACTGCACCCACCCAGGCGGCCACATGGGCCCGCCAAGCTTCAAACTTATTTTTATGCTCTGACAACTGTAATGGTGAGCTTCTCTGCAATTGTTTTAGAAGGAATCATGATTAAGTTGGGCTGTATGTTTTTTTAATGTGTTCCCCAGTTCCCCCTTAATACCTTGGTAGGACAAGATAAAATGTAATCATTGAAGTAATTGTGCAGTTCTAGAGTTTATGTCTTGAAAGAGTGACTGGGGGGTTAACAGAGACACTGCAGGGCAAGGTTTGGATTAGAAAATACACTTTTTCTTTTTGTTATTTTCTTTTTTAAATTCCTCTTTATCTTTCTCCTTCCTCCAGTGACTCCTGGTACTCACTGATAACCTGTAAGCCTCCTCTGGTAATAGCTCTCTACCTGCTTGACTAATGACAGGCAAATTCTAGAGGTGGCCTTGATGTCAGCTCTTGCTGCCCCCTTTCCCCCTTTCCCCAATCTCTTCCTCTCTAGTCCCAATGCAGGGGTTTGTGCCCTTGTCCGAAATACAAAACTGTCTCCCAAACCTGCCAGGTACAAGATCCTTAATATGAACACGAATCAAGCCCCCTCTTTAATGCTCTGTGCTTTGCAGCTCCAATGGTGGAGGGAAGACTCAAGGGACCCCTACTGACAATTGCCCATCAGATGAGATAGGAGGAAGAAGAATGAAGTCCTGCCCTGCTTCCCTGTAGATGGATCCCAGGATCTCGGGATTGTGAGCTGTGAAGCACTTTACAAGTCATGGAGTTCAGCCCTCTCATTTTACAGAGGAAGAAATCAAAATCAAGATGTCAAGGCTATAGATAGATACATACATACAAATATAGATATTTAGGTTATAGAGATACAAATTTATATATTAATTTATGTATATATAGCTATGTGTATGTATAGATGTATATTTATACAGATATATGTTTATATGTACATATGTGTATGCATAGATATGTATTTATATAGAGATATATATCTATATCTATATATGTAGATATCTATGTAGATATATATATATAGGTAGATAGGTAGATAGATAGACAGATAGATAGATATAGATAGAATTTGAACTCCAAGTCCAATGAAAATTACTAGAATTGGAGTTAGAAGCCCCAGCTTTAAGGAAGGACACTGGTAAGTGGAAGGATGTCAGTAGGACGTCTAGAATGGTGAAGGACCTTGAGGATCATATTATATAAAGATCAATTGAAAGAACTCAAATGTTTATCTTGAACAAGAGAAAACTTCAAGTTGTCTTCAAGTATTTGAACTTAACATTTTTTTGGCAATAGGCTAATATGGAAATATGTTTTGCATGCCTATTATAATGCTTGCTTTCTCAGTGGGCAGGGAAGGGGCACTTGGGCAGGAAAGAATTTGGAACTGAAAGTAACAAAAAAGAATGCTAAAATAAATAAATGAATGAGAATAAACAGAGCAGGGAAAGACTCATTTCTAACCGTACCTCTGCACAAAGCCTTTCTGGTTCCCCTTTCTGCCCCCATTCCCTCTAAGATAACCTTTCATTTGTGCTATGCTGTGCTGTGTGTGTATGTGCACATATGTGCGCGCACATGTGTCCGTGTGTCCAATTGTCTGCATGTTGCCTCCCCCATGACGGGGCATGTGAACTCTTTGAGTTGGGGCTAGCCATTTCTCTTCCTTTGCATCCTCAATACTTAGCATAGTTCCGAGCCGCTTGTTATGTGCTTGGTGACTGGTTGACTGAACACTAAAGTCCCTTTAAGCTATAAATCTATGATTGGGATTTAGGACAAAAATGTTGTAAAGGGCCAAAACAAAGCCATAACTTGGAAAAATGTGTAAGCACAGACACAAACTATTTAATAGTATCCCAGGGTCCCGTGGCCAATTCAATTCAACTCACAGCTACTAAGCACCCAAGATGCTTAAAAAGCAGCCCTGTGCTAGGTGCTGGAGATACAAGGACCTCCAATCCAATTCAGCAAGCATGTATGAAGTCCCTGCTATGTACGAGGCACTGTGCTAGGCACTGAGGGAGGAAAACTTCCAACACTTGAAGCTGTCCTGAAGTAGAATGTGCTGCCTCTGGAGATGCCAGAGCAGAGCCAAGATGACCTCTTCCCAGGTATGTTAATGGAGGACTCCTTTCATGGATTAGACCAGCTGGCCACGAAGGTCCTTTACAACTCTCCAATTCTATGATCCTGCCAGTGACACTGTCAGGGTGTAACAAGTATCCTAAATAAGGATGTATCCTTATTGGTTGTTTGGTCATTTCAGTCATGTCGGACTCTTTGTGACCCTATAGGGGTTTTCTTGGCAGAGATACTAGAATGGTTTGCCATTTCCTTCTCCAGAACATTTTACAGATGAAGAAACTGAGGCAAACAAGGTTAAGTGACTTGTCCGGGGTCACCCAGCTAGTAAGCCTCTGAAGCAGGATTTGAACTCATGAAGATGAGTCTTCTTGATTCCAAGTCCAGCACTCCATGCATTATAGCACCACCTAGCTGTCTTTATTGGGTATATCATTTAGGATATATCCCAATAAGGATATAACAAATAATAATATGTCCTAATAAATAATAAAATCATATAATAACTATAGGATATTTATTAGCTAAATAAGTATAAAATAATTACAGGAGAGTGAGAAAAAGTAAAATGACAGCAATTGTCATTTATTGTAATTATAATTGTAAAAATTAAGCACTTTTCAATACAAGCTCCAGCTTAATTTAAGTCAGAGAGGTGGCAGGTACCTCCTCTGGCTATGAGAGGAGATGGAGAGATGGGAGATGGGAGGCTAACCTTGGGGCAATGAGGCAGGGAGACAGGGGATGAGTAGAAAAGGAAGAGATTCCTGGGTCCCCCTTACTCTGCAAAAGGCTTTGCCTCCTGTTAAAACAAACAAACCCCCAAATTTTATTGGTATTGCTCTGAGAAGACAAAGAGAATTCAACCTGGAGCATTTTCAACTTCACCATCTCTGCCCCCACCCCACTGATTTCTTTGGGTTTTGACCCATTTTCTTCCCTCCTGCTACAGAGTAAGTGCCCTCTTCTTGGCAAGGCTAACCTTTCCACGTGTGTCTTTGATCCAAGTCCCTCTCGTCTACCCCAGGTTCTTATTTCCCCTCTTTCTTTTGCATTTTTTTATCCATCTCCTGCCTCATGTCTAATTCTCTGCTACTTTTTTGGAAAGGAGCCTTCCGTAGGCCCTGCTCTTTCCTCTAGCTACTGTCTCTTCTGTTGCCATACATTTGCTATCATATTTATTATCACAGTTGTCTAAATTCCCTGTCTCTGCTTCTCCACCACCTACTCACTCCTCAAGGCCTCCCAGCAATCTCATTTCCACCACCACCACTTTACACAAATGGCTTCCTTAAAAGTCATCAGCGTACTTCAATGACTACATTCAATGGTTTTACTCCAATCTGCATTTCCTTTTGAATTTGATAGAGACAATGTAATTAATATAATATAATATAATATAAATCATTGGCTTTGGGTAGATCAAAGATGATGAGGGTTTACACCTTCCATCTCTGTTAATAATATCAGCACTCTCTCTGTCACCTGGGCTCTAAAATTCCATGTCATCTTTGATCCCTTCCCTTCCCTTCCCTTTCCTTCCCTTCCTTCTCCTTCCCTTCCTTATTTAGCCAGGCACCCTTCTATCTTGGAAGTCATCTCCTTGGTCTCTGGCTGGGGTGGTGACAGTGGCTGTGAAAACAGGTCCCCTTTCTGCCTGAGGCTATTCTTCTAGGTTTCCTGGTCCAGGTGAAGAATGAGAACCCTCCTTTCTGCCTGTATTCATTTTGTTACATGGTTATTCCCCCAAAGATGAATCTTCCTCCTAGTATCCCACTGTCATAACTGTCAGCAATTTTAGCTGCCCAGGTAAGCAGCATGAAATAGCTTCAATTCACCATTCTAAGATGAATTCAGCTAGTGGAAAGGGAGACATCCCAGGATACCAAACCCTTGTGGACATACAAAGACCCTGAGTCACCTTCTGGGAAGGCCAACATCTGGTCTCTTCCTAGTTTAACTAATTATTCCTGCTAACTAAATGCTGAACTCAGTTGTTTCTAGGCTGATAGAGGGACTGGTTAGTGTTGCCCAAATTCATTACCCTGGGGCAATGTCCCACCTTGGTTATGCCTCTGAAGTTACAAAGAAGGTACGGCATAGCTGATCTGTGTTGACCTTGGAATGCTCATGGAAAGCACCATCTTCACCACAATACATGTTTATATCATGTTTTAAGGCTTACAAAGCATTATGGAAACACAGGACCAATGAGAAACACAGTGACCTTCGCAGAACCAGATGGCTCCAGCTCCCAGAAGGCATTTTCTGGGCATCCCCACCTTATTCTGAAGTGTTCCGAGTTTCAAAGCCCCACTTCCAGTAAAAGTCCAGAAGGCTGGTATGACAGTTGGCATCTGTTTCTACCCTCTCCCTTTCCTTTCCCCCGCCTCCTCCAACTTCTTCTTTATTTAAATAACTCTCGATGATAAAAAACGTGGAGCCATCACTGCTGGGCACAGTTGTCTGACAGGAAATTAATTTCTTAGTTTCTTATTAACTTTGAAGGGGGAGTGCCTCTTGTGCTATAAGCAGCGAGGACAGGGTTCACCCCGGCTGACAGAAATTTTAATATTGGAGATTGGAGGAGTTGTAACATAGTGAAGGGTTCCTCCTGCCCCCTCCCCATTCCTGCACTGGCTGGGACGTCAGCACAAGTCTCCATTGCTAATGGAAATTACATTTCATCTGGGTTACTATCCCTGGCTGGACATGCCACTGACACTGATGAGTGCCAGTGATGAGACAGGTTCTGGGTGCCATCGGTCATGGGCAAATGAAAGGGCTCCAGACCTCTCAGTGAATGAAGAATGCCCATGTGGGTTCTTCCTAGCCTAGCAAGCCCTCAACAGCTCCCAACCCAGTGACCAGCCTCTTGTTCCTAGCTTCCTTTCAAAGCAACAAATACTGATGGAGAACTGTGTGCAGAGTTGCCTGCTGAGAGTAACTTTTTTCATGCATTTTGCCCTTTCTATTCCATTACACTTCCACACTCCCCTTCCCCCTCCATCCTCCAGCTGAATGTAAGCTCTGGGAGGCAGGGAATGTTTCATTACTGTTGTATCCCCAGCACCCAGCACAAGATATGCACAGTAGGAACTATTGCTTATTGATTGGGAGAATGGAATCTTCTGGAGGGCAAGGAGCGTTTCATTTTTTATCTTTGTCTTCTCACTGATTAGTTCATTCATTCATTCATTCATTTGTTTATTTAGGGATCTGACTTGTGATTTCACTGGTGAACAGAGCTTCTATGGAAGGAAATTTCTCTGCCAGTGCAGATCAGCCTGGGACTTTGAGAGAGGTTATGTGACTTGTCTAGGATTACACAGGTTGTGTCATGAGTGGGACTTGAACCCAGATTTTCTCCACCAGGAGGTCCACTTCTCTTCCTCTCCCCTCCCTTCCCCTCCCCTCTCTCTCCTCTCCTTTCCTCTTCCCCCCTCTTTCCTCTGTCATCTCCCCTCCCTCTTCTCTTTCCCATCCCTTCCTCTCCCCTCCCTTCTCTTCTCCTTTTCCCTCCTCTCCCCCTCTCTCCCCTTTCCTTTCCCCTCTCCTTTCTTCTCCTCTCCTCTCCTCCCTTCTCCTCTCCTTTCCTCTTCTCTCTTTTTCTCTCCTCTCCTCTCCTCTCTTCTCTCTTCTTCTCTATTCTCTTTTCTCTCCTATGTCCTGTTGCTTTTCTGCCTAGCATGTACTGGGTGCCTAATATGTACATTTGAATGGAATGAGAAAATAATCTATCTTTTTTTCATATTCCTGTTTCCTTCTAAACTTACAGTTTCTTTTTCTGCCTCCATTTCCCAATCTTCCTTCCTTTAGTTTAATTCCATTCCTACATACTTTGGATTCAGAGCTGGAGGGAACTTAAGAGCGTATCCTCATTAAACAGAGAAGGAAACTGGAGTCCAGAGAGGTTGAGTTACTTGCTCAGAGGCACGCAGAGCCAGAGATGAGTACCTCAGGGAGACCAAAATTTTTAAATATATTTTTTACATTTATGGAATTATTATATTAAATCAAAATATAATATATTCATATATTATATCAATGCATTATTATAGATTACATCTATACATATTTATATTTTCCCCCAATTACATGTTAAAACAATTTTCTAACATTTCCAAGATGGTTCTTGAAGGTATTGGCTTAACAACAGCACTGGTTGGGGCAACAGTGAAGACAAACATGAAGGCTGATGATAATCTTGACATAACAAACTGAGGATACAACATGGCGCAAGATGCTTCTATTTCAACTTGCTAAGCTGGCAACCATCTCAAGGCTCTGTCTTGTTTATCTCTTCAGCTTTCCTGGACTCAATTATCTTGCTGTCAGAGATTCTCAGATCTACATATTCAGTCCTCATCTGACCCCTCTGAGTTCTAGTCTGTCCTCTTGAGTGATCTGCTAGACATTTCAGCCTAGATGTCTCACTGGCATATAACTGAACATTTCCAAAACAGAACCCATTATCTTTCCCCCAAAACTCACACCACCTTCTGAAATGTTTTCTGTTCATATTTCTATTTCCCTATCCATTCAATCTTCCACATAGCTTCCAAATTGCTATTTCTAAAGTACAGGTCTGACCACGTCACTCCTCTCCTCAAGAGATTTCCGTAGCTCCTTATTACTTCTGCATTAACCTACCTTGTCAGTTATCCAGGTTCACAACCTTAAAGTGATCTGCAATACTTCACTTTTCCCTTGCCCCATCCCCATCCAATTAGTCACCAAATTGTGTCAATTCTTTCTCCACAACATCTTTTCTAAAATAGATTTTTATTAATGTCTTTTGACTTTATGTAACCTAAATTTTTTTTCATATCTCTTCTCCTCTCCTTTTCAGAGACCCATCCCTTAACAGTTTATAAAAAGAGGAAGAAGAGGAAAACCCCCAGCAAAATCAATCAATAGCCACAGGCTCTTTTGTGTCCATTTTCTTTTCTTCACTCAAATAGCTATCACCCCAACTCAGACGCTCATCACCTGCCCATTGCCCCATTAGAATAGCCTTCTTCCTGGTCTTCTCACCTCCTGGATCTCCCCACTTTAATCTGTCTTTCGCAAGCCCTCAAAGCAATATTCCTAGAGCACAGGGCTGACTATGTCACTTTTTTGCTAAGGAAGTTCCAGCAGCTCCCTACGGCCTTTGGGGTATAATGCAAGCTTCTTTGTTAGGTATTTAAAGCCCTTCATGGTCTTGCTCCAAACTCTCTTTCCAGGCTGATTTCACATTACTGCCTTCTCTTTATACAGTCTAAATTACAGCCAACAAGTCGCCCTGCTATTCCCCAAACAATACACGCTTATCTCTGTGCCTTTGCCCAGCCTGCTGCCCATGTCTGGAAGGCTTTTCCTCTTTCTTCTGCCTCTTAAAAGGGGTCCTTCACTGTTACTGTTGTCACTCAGCCATTTCAGTCTTGTCTAACTCTACGTGACCCCATTTGAGACTTCCTTGGCAAAGATACTACAATGGTTTGCCATTTCCTTCTCCAGCTCATTTTACAGCTGAGGAAAATGAAGTAAACAGGGTGTAATGACTTGCCCAGGGTCACACAGCTAGTGTCTGAAGTCAGATTTCAACTCCTGATGGCAAGGTCAGCACACTATTCATTGGGCCACCCAGCTGCCCCCAAAGAATCCCTGCCTCGCTTTAAAACTCATCTATTTCCTCCAGGTAGAGATCTATCCTGATCTCTACACTCCATTTGTTAGCATTATTCTTTCCTGAAATTACTTTGTATGTAAAAAACTGGTGCTCTAGACATGAAAATACAGTCATCAAAATATTTTTAAATTCAAGTTCATAGAACCCAGATTAAGAATCTCTTCTTAATATTGTAAAATATTGTAAAAGTAAAAAGCAATAGGGCCCAAAGTTTTCTTTTTGAGAAACCACATCTTAAAACCAACTCATTGCCTCTTTCCTCTCCACAATCTGCCACAATGGATCC
Organism: Bettongia penicillata ogilbyi; assembly: GCA_023548195.1. NCBI lineage: Eukaryota > Metazoa > Chordata > Mammalia > Diprotodontia > Potoroidae > Bettongia > Bettongia penicillata. The sequence goes on along the minus strand of JAJHZJ010000561.1, from coordinate 3,772,650 downwards.
ATTGGGAAGAGGCTAGCCTTGCCTAGACCATCTCCCTGGGTTTTTGTTCAGTTGTGACAGACTCTTTGTCACCCTGTAGATCACACTGTCTGTACGGTTTTCTTGGCAAAGATACTGGACTGGTTTGCCATTTCCAGGGTCACACAGCTAGTAAGCATCTGAAGCTGGATTTCAACTCATGTCTTCCCAACTCCAGATCCATTTCTCTATATCTACTGAGTCATCTAGTTGTTTCCTATCTCCCTATAAATCCATCATCAGACTTTTAAAGATACAACTTTTCTTGACCAAAGCTTGAATAAACACCTTATCCTTCTCCCCATATCCACCACATTCAACCCAGATAGAATCCCTGATGCTACCAACAACCTTTCAAGAAAAAAATGGATGGTACCCAACGGAAGGCCAGATAACACCCCCAATTTCATTCTGGCATTTGCAATTAGCTGAGCTAACCTAATTCAACACCCGAAGGATGGGGAAGTATTTTAATTATCTCCTCTTCATAATGGGAGACAAAACTGGTTCCAGGGGAGGCAAACACCCTGAGCCACAAGGTTTTCATGTAAATTACAGTGCTCAACTTGAATTGACAAGGAGAGAGGACGTTCCTTCCTGTTTGATGGCATTCCCTGATGTGTGGCCTTTTACTATAGTCATAAAGAGGCAGTAAATTAGGAATGCACAGTAAAATACCAAAGGAAACTGCTAGAATCAGCCACAAGGAGCCAAACTTCCAGCAGAAGCCTTTAAAATGAGGGGGATGTAAATATTATAATGCCACTCCCTGGGGTTTGGGACTGGAGCCCCGAAATCGAGTTTCTATGCTGAGCATACTGAGGTGAGGGACTCCTTGGGGACAGTGGAAAAAGAGGAAGAGTGGGCTTCACCTTGAGCAAACATTCCTTTGACCAGTCATTGAATCAGCTAAAAAACAATTATTAAGCACTACTATATACTAGGCACTATGTTAGGTGATAAGGAAACAAAAAATATCAGCCCTATTCTCAAGGAGTTTATATTCTATTGGGAGGAGACAACATGTAATAATAAAAATAAATGAATAAGCAATAATATTACTAAGAGCTAGTCCTTATATAAGGCTTTAAGGTTAACAAAATGTTTTGTGCATAACATTCGATGCTCACAACTACCACGTTGTTAAAATCATTTATTAAAATTATTAATCATTAAACTATTATATTATTAATCATTAACTATTAAAATCATCCCCGTTTTACAGATGAAAAAACCAAGACTGAAGGAGATTAAGTGATTTGCCCAGAGTCCAGCACTCAATCCACTGCACCCTCTAGTTGTCCCTGTGTACAACCATGTGTGTGTGTGCATGCGTGCGTGCGTGCGTGCGTGTGTGTGTGTGTGTGTGTGTGTGTATGTGTGTAGATATTCATGGAGAAAATGGTGGCTAGGACCAAAACTTTTCCTAGTCGTCAATAAATGCTTTATGGAACTGAGTTAAATTAGTCTGAGTAGCCTGTGTTTGGACATTGTTCATTGAAACTCTGATGTAGATTTCAGTCCATATAACCATTTAAAAGGTATTATAATAAAAATAACAATAGGAGGAGAAAGAGGAAGAGTAACTATTGTTTATCTAGTGCCTCAGGGTTGAAAAAGTACTCTGCCTACATAATCTCATCTGAGCCTCACAAAGCTGTGAGCTAGATGCTGGCATTATTTTCATTTTACAGATGAACAAATGAGGATTGCCAAGGTTCACACACATAACACCAAAAGGGATGTGAACCCAGGTCTTCTGTCTGGAAAGACCAGTACTACTCTATTTCTCTTCTCTGCTCCCAACACAACATTTTGTATTATGGTGATGTATGTGTGTGTGTGTGTGTGTGTGTGTGTGTGCACCTTCCACCCCTTACTAGGAAGTCTACTCTCTCATTAGATTGCAAGCTCTTTGTAGAATGTAAGCTCTTTGATTCTTTGTCTTGGGATCACTGGTGCCCAGCACAGTGCCTGGTACATAGAAGGTGTTGCTGTTAAAGCGTTTCGGTCATGTCCTACTTTTCATGAGCCATTTGGGGTTTTCTTGACAAAGATACTGGCATGGTTTGCCATTTCCTCCTCCAGCTCATTTTACAGATGAGGAACTGAGGAAAAGAGGATTAAGTGACTTGACCAGGGTCATACAGCTAGTAAGTGTCAGAAGCCACATTTGAACTCATATCCTCCTGACTTCAGGCCCAGTGTTCTATGCATTGCACCACCTAGCTGCCCATAACTAGGTACCAGCTCCATAAATGCTTGATCCACAAAGGCAGGAATCCTGTCTTACCTAGAAGCTGGATATCTTTTCCATTTCTAGCACTGTGTTCTGCTCAGAGTAGGGGCATAAATAATGCTTGTTGCCCATTTACTTCATTGCAAAAAGCCTTTGCTATGTGCCAGACTCAAACATAAAAAAGAAAATAGTTCCTGACCTCAAGGGCTCTATTGAGGGAAAACAATATATATAGATAAATAAATACAAACATGTACACAGATAAGCAAATATTAAATAAAAAGACTAATAGATGGTGGAGTGAGTGAGGATGGTGTGTGAATAATAAAACAGGGATTCCAGGGATCACAATAGAAGGTTAGGGGAGGGTGGGTTGGGGACAGTGGAAAGATGGGCTGACATGGGTGGATATGAAGGAGGAAGGAGAGATGATCAGAGGATTCAATCCTTGGGGAAGTTCCCCCTCAGGTCTCACCTAACATTTTTTTCACAGCAACTTTATCTTTTTTCTCAGTTCCCATTGTTCAATGCAACAAACCAACAAGCAGTTATTAAGTGCTTAATATAATAATATATTTATTATACTATATGTTATGTGCTATGTTAAGTGCCAGGGATACAAAGAAAGTCAAATAAAACCAAACCAACCCCAGTCCTTGCTCTCAAAGAACTCACAGTGTGATGAAAGAGAATGTCTGACCCCTACTTAGGGGTGGAACAAATGTTCCCTCTGCTTAGTGAGAATATCTAAGGGACTTCTCCATCACAATAGCTAGTATTTACGTAATGCTTTTAAGATTTGAAAAAAATGCTTCATAAATATTTTCTCATTTGATCGTGCCAACTGCTCTGGGAGGTAGGTGCTATTATATCTATTTTACACATGAGGAAACTGAGGCTGGCAGAGTTTAAGTGACTTCCCAGGATTTGAACTCCAGTGTTCTTGATACCAGAGTTCTCTGTGCCCCTCACTGCCATCATGGAGCAGCCAGTGCAAACATGTCCCGAGGCACCCATGCTTGATGACCATTCTTAGCTGGACACTTCCTTTCCCAAAGTCCCTACAGGATTTGGAGGTTGGTGGAAGAAGAAGCTTCCAGAATGTGCAGCTGTCTCCCTCGATTTGCTCCCAGCAGCAAACACTCACCCCAGTGGGATGTGCTATTTATAAAACAGCCCTAGCAGCTGGAACAACACTTAATCTCAAGAGCTCAACTTTCTATGTCTTCCAGGGAAAACTTCACTGCAGGTGACACCTGTGGGACTGGTAGCCTTATCCTGTAGACAGATTTATAATAAACAGCCTTATTTTATAGAGCCCAAAATATTTGCACAAAAACGAGCCCTTCATATAACTTGCTCCATTTATCTCCCTGCTGTCACCTGCTATAGCTTTCTGTTTTATTACTTTATTTCTTGGTTCCTCCAGCTTCTGCGTTCACTACCCTGCTTCACATTGAAGCTGTCACTTTCCCTACACCTGGGTTCTCCTCACCCTTGTCACTACTGTCTGTCAGGGCTCCCTCCCTGCACAGTCTGGGGACCCTGTCTCCCTAGGGACTCTGGAAGATTGGCAGCTCTATCTACTTTTCCTAGAGGATTTCTGGGGGATGGGAATGGATGTGCTGTGTTCCTTTTGATTTCTTAATTCAGTCTCTCCAGCTATAGCAGAAGTGATCTCCACATCTGAACACAGTAAAGCCATCCTGGTCTTCTCAGTCTTCATTCAACGTCTCTCCTTACTGCTTTCTGCCCTTTTTTCTTTGATTGCTCTGTGTGTGTGTGTATGTGTGTGTGTATGTGTGTGTTGTGTTGTGTTGGTGGTACTGGTATCTGGAACTTGATTTTTATTGGTGGAAGAAATTCCTTCTATCCAATGCACATTGGCAGCTGGTATATTGTAGGGAGTCATGAGCTCTGAGAGGTGACTTGCCCAGTCATCCAGCCAGCATGAGTTAGAGGTGAATCTTGAACATAGTTCTTCCTAAATCCGAGCCTGGCTCTTGGTTGACTACAAACCATCTGTTTTTAGTTTGCATATATTTTGTATTGATTATCTGTAATCATGTTGTGTTTCCCCACCCCCCATCCCAAGTCCCCACTGTTGTCTTTGCCATCCAGGTGTCCCTCCTCTTGACACTCTCCAGTTCATCAAAGTCCTTCCAAAGTACATTATCAGCATCAGTTATTATGAAAGTATAATTAGCATGATAGAATATAAACTCCCAGTGAACAGGGAATGTTTTATTTTTGTCTCGGTATCTTTAGTACCTATCCTTAGCACAAGATAGAACAGAGTGCGTGCTTAAAAAATGCTTGCTGAATAAATGAACAAATGAATGAACGAATAGTAGAATCACTTTGCAGGCAGCCCAGGTCTGATAGAGACACTTTGGAGACACTTTCCCTTTCCTCATCTCTGCAGTTTTCAATGTTAGGAAGTGAGTCCCAAATGGTTTCTCTCTTTCCATGACTACCCAAGACCCAGGCATGACAATAGAGGGAAACCTAAGTGAGGAAATAACAATTTGAATTTCAAAACCCGACTGCCATTCATCAAGGGCTCTCACAGTTATTATCAACAGAGCTCTCTGCTCCAAAGGGGCCTTTGAATTCAGCTGGTGCAGCCCCAGCTTTTCTGTGGCTGGAGCGTCTCTAAGTCAGGGAAACCTTTAGGTCTTCATATTCAGAGATATAAGGGAAACAGCCAAATTATCAATAGGAGAACCCCATTTTAACCTTTCCCTGCCCACATTGCATTTAACTTGAAGGAGTCTTTTTTAAAAGGGGAAGGAGGCTTGCTGTAAAAACCCCAACCAAACAAAGAACCTTGCAATTATACGGGGTACTTTATTACCAGCCATGGTTTATTATCTCATTAACTCCTCTCAAAAAGCCTGCGAAACCTATAGGTCTGGTACCACTATCCCCATTTAACAGATGAGAGGACAGGTGGAGAGAGGTTAATAAACTCAGAGTCACAGAATCTCTGAGCTGGAAGGTCATCTAGAATCCAGCCAGTACCTGAACAAGAATGCTCATTATCATGTCCTCTTCAAAGGTCATCCCAGCTCTCCTTGAAGGTTTCCTTTGGGGGGAACCCACCACCTCCCAACCAGACTCATTCTACTCTAGGACAGCCATAATCTCTACTAGGTAATTTCCCCTTACATTGAGCCCAGATCTGCCTATTAGCAAACTCTCTAGCCACTGTTTCTCCTCTTGCCTTGTGGTGCCAAGCAGAACAAAGCTAATCTGATTTCCATCTAACAGCTCACCAGGGGCTTGAGGATGGCTAGCATTTTCTACCTGAATCTTTTCTTCTCTGGTCAAAACATTCTCATTTCTTCTTGCAGATCCCCCTTTAACACTAATGCAAAGTCTTTTGCCATCCTGATGGATCTCCTCTGGACACTCCTCAGTTTATCAATGCCCTTCTCAAAGTAACGTAACCATAAAGCACATTATAAGTGCAAGCTATTATTAAAATGATTAATCATAGAATTATTAACACTGTGCTTGTATGATACAGAAATATCTTAATATTAATAATGAAATCTGATTAATAATAACTGACATTTGGATAGTATTTTAAGATTTGTGAAGCTCTTTCTACATGCATTATCTTATTTGGTCCTCAACAACATTACTGAACTACACTGAAATAAATGTTTCCTCTGGAGACAGAGGATTTGAGACTGGGTTTGAGTTTGGGCTCTGCCACTTACTAACTGTGAACTACATGCACAGTGTATTGGATAGATACTAGAGCTAGACTCAGCCAGTCTGGGTTTGATTCCTGGCTTTTCTACTTAACTACATGTATGATCTTGGTAGTGAGTATTCTGGGTTTCAGTTTCCTCATCTGTAAAATTAGGGAATTAGACCAATGGGTCTTTGGTAGGTCTAAATCCATAGCTATGATCTGTAAAATAAGAGGATGGGACCAGATAAACTTTAAGGCCCCTTCCAGCTCTATGATTTTCCTCTAGTGGGCACTATAAGTAGCAATAATAATAGTTATTATTATAGTTTCAGCATATATAGTGTTTGACATATATCTTATTTGATGCTCACAACAACCGTGAGGCAAGTTCTGTTATTATCTCCATTTTATGGGAGATGGGAAACTGAGGGTGAATGTAAGCATTTGGAGTAAGATTGGAATTCAAGTATTCCTGACTCCAAGTCTAGAACTTTATTTGGTGCAGAGTCCAGGATTACTTCCAGACTATGATGATACAGGGAAGAGAGCTTGGGTAAAGGGTTGATAAGAGCTTGTATTTATATGGTGTTATCATCATCATCACAGCAGCAGCAGCAAGTAGAAATTTAAATCAACAAACACTTATTAAGTGCCTTCTATGTGCTAAGCACTGGGGATACAAAGGAAGGCAAAAAAACCCCACATGCCTGCTCTCAAGGAGCTCACAGTCTCATTAGTTGCAAAGCCAAGTCCAGAAGAAAAGCGATTATTAAACCCCTACTATGTGCTAGGCACTGTGCTAAGTGCTACAACATAAATACAAACAGAAAAAGAGGCAGTCCTTGTAGGGAGCTTACCTGCCACTGCCAACCTTCTTTGGGAGAGGCAATTCTCTCATCATGGAGCTCCTTATACTAATCAAATCACAGGTCCAGTCCTTATCTCTGGCCTTATTATCCATAATAATGCTCATTAATAACAACAGTACACCAGAACTTTGCTCTCTCATGATAAGAAATCTCCATACTATAAGTACAGACCTTTAAATTCTGGAGAAATTTGAAAAAAAAAGACCCCAAAAGCCCAGACTGAATCAGACCATCACTACTGTTACCCACAATTGCCCAAACATAACATGCATCCACAAAACCTTGAGGCCAATATTCATAACAGCTGCCTTCATGCCAAAGGCTCATACTTACCCAGCCACATGGAACACCAAACTTTCAGAATATGGAGTCCTGGCCAAGGAGATCAAAATCATGTGAGATCAAGTCGACCTATCTGTTCCTAGACTTGTTCTAAGGATGCTGTCTTTGAGTCTGTGAAACTTGTTACTTCCTAATACCAAAAGCAGTTACCTTATCTACCAGTGCAATAAAATTAAATCTAAAAGAAAAATAGCAGGATAGCAACAATTTCAGGACTGTTTCTATCTGCACTGCATTGAAAAAGAAGAGAATGATCTATATGATAATGAGAATTCAGGTTTCCTATAGCCTATTAGGATGCTATGTGTGATATAAGCCTGCTCACCCCTGCTATCATGGACACAGCCATAAGCCTAAACCTGACTCAGGAAGCAACATCCACAACATTATTTTTCATAGCCAAAGTAGCAGCTCAGACTAAGGTGAGCTTTGGGCTTCCTGTTCCCTGTGAGTGCTCCCATAGCCCACAAAACCTCTAATGGCTGTAACCACCACCAGGAGTACAATGAAATGTGCTAAGGGCGAAGTCTGGGATTTCAGGGGTTCAAGGTGAACGAGGTGGATGTGAGACTTGGGAATTCATGCCTAGGGACCCATCAGATAAAGCTTGTTTGATGTTTATTGTCTCCAGCGCTGGGCATGGAAGGCCAATGCTATATTGTTCAGAAGCTCTATCTGTGGGGACGATGTCATTTACCCGTTCTTTAAATTTGTTACTGTTGATATCAGTGACGAGACATAAAAATCCCTTGGTGGAGGAGTATTAATAACATGGGAGACGTTTTAAAAATGGTGCCTTTTTGGAGCCTCCCGGGTGTCAACGCCAATGGGGTAGCTGCTGTCACTGTCATATATCTGGGAAATTATTCTGGGAAGGTCACACGGTGACTTGATTGTCATTATTTACAAAATATTTCAATTTTCTAGAATAGAGTAGATTCTGGCATCCATGAATCTTCATTTTTTCCCTCTTTTTTTAATGCTTCCTGTTTGTCTCATGGATCTAGCTTTGTACAAAATGGAGAGAATGGTGGTAAATACAGGGCTCCATTCCAGAGCTCTGGGGAGTTATCCCCTAGTCTTAGCATTGGGGAGGAGCTCTGAGGTCGGGAAGTCCAGTCCCCTATCCCTATGCAGGAATTCCCTTAAGTGCTTTATTGAAATAAAGAAGCAAATGTCTCCTAAACTAGCGAACCTATCCAAATGGAAATGAGATAAGTTTGCTATGATTTGAAGAGAGAGAGAGAGAGAACTAGGCATGGTGGTGGGGGTCCTGGTGATGGAGTGGTCCTGGGATGTGACTTCAGGTGAACACTGATGAATAGGAAGGTTACCAATAAACTGGGCAACTATTTGGGATGATAAAAGCATGTTCCAGGCATGCTCACTCCTGGGGCTTCTTGAAGAGGCAGTAGGTTCCCCTCACTAGAGGTAATCTAGCAGAGGCTGGAGGACCATTTGTTGTGTATGGTGTAGAGAGGATTCTTTATTTGAGTTAGGGATTGGACTAGGTGGCTGGGGGACCCCTTCCAACATTGAAATTTTATGTTTTAGAGAAATAGAGGTTTTCCCCCCCTTTCGTTTTGTCAGGGAATCTTAACTGAATCTTTGATGCATCCAAAGGACCACCACCAACACCTTTGTATGCTGTCTAATAGTAGAATTGCCAACTGGTAAGAGGATAGGTATGAAGGACTATAGAAGAGGGAATTATTGTGGACTTCTTGGGTTGGAAGTGACCTCACAAGTCATCTATTCCAACTCTTTGTCATATCATTAATCATGGATACAATGTTTTCTGACGCATGGCTACCCAAGGTCTCTGACTCCATGATTCTAACAGTAACACCTCCTAATGGTTGGAGCTGTTCAAAAGCAGAATGACCTTTCCTAGACAGTGGTGAGCTTTCCCCATCACTAGAGATAGAATGACCACTTATTGAGGATGTCATAGAGATTTCTTGAGGTGTGTCCTTCCAACCTTGAGATTCTGGGACTCTATGAGTCCCAGTACAAGGAGGGAAGAAAATTACAATCTAGTCTTGACCATTACATTGATTTGAGAAGCAACATGTAATAGAAAGGGGACTTACTTAGAGTTCAGGATAGATCTGGGTTTGAGTTCTGGCTCTGATACTGTCTGATCCTGGTCTAAACATTGTTCTTTTCTGAACTTCAGTTTCATCAGCTGCAAATGGTATGTGCAATCCTGACTTCATATGTTGGTGGTAAGGAAGGAAGTTTAGAAATCAATTCTTCCAGTGATTGATTAACTTAAGATATTCGATTCAATTCAATTCAATAAATACCTCTCAATAACCTGCTATGTACCAGATTGCCGGGGATAAAAGACAAAAAGTCCTTCCCTCAAGAAGCTTACATCCCTCTAGTGGAATAGCATAAATACAGATTGGTAAATACAAGGGAATTTGAGGAAGGGAATTTCCTCACTTTAACCCAGTTACTGCAACTTATCATTCTACACACATTTATTAACTCTCTATTATGTGGCCAGCCTCCTCTCCTCACCCAGATCCCTGGGAATCCTGGAAGCATGGGAGAAGGAGTGAGAATACAATGCTTGGGGATATTCCATTAAAGACACACACACACACACACACACACACACACACACAGCAAATGAAAAATGAGAGGGGTTGCAGGGGAAATGATATTGGCTTTGGAATCAGGGTTCACATCTTTCTTCTACTTTTTACTCTTGGTATGAACTGAGTGAATCAGAACTCTGGGCCTCATTTTCTCCCTCTGTAAAATTAGAAGGGATCGCTAAGGTCCCTTCTAGCCCAAAAATTTATGACACTAAGATAGAATTATCAGTGTCACTGAAGTTCATAGGACCCGAGGTCCAACCTTCTCATTTTACAGATGATTACAATATCAAGGCCCAGACAGGACAAATGATTTGTCCAAGGTCTCAGAATACATGGCAGAGCTGGGATGTGAAGCCAGGACCCCTGACTCCAAACATAGGGCTGTTTCTACCTCCCCTTGATGGTTGGGAGAGGTCAAGCAGGGTTGGGATGCTCAAAGAAGGCTTCATGAGGGCGGTTCATTTTCCAAAGCACCTGTGTCTAACCTGCTCATGTCTTTCCACATGCATTTTGCTTCTCTTTTTAAAAAAAATGCCTGATTAACCTGTAAAGGGCAGTTATGCCTCCCCAGTGGCTATTAACTTGGATGGCTCAGGCCCTTTAAACATCATCTCCCTCAGGGAGCATCAGTTTCCTCCATGGTCCATTATCTTCCAGGAATGAGTGCTTCATCAGGTATTATGGCTTTCATCAGCCATTCCATCATGCCCACGGCTGGAAAGTGAAACCTGAGACAGGTCAATTGGCAGCCTTCACAAAGGCCAAATACTGAGGAGGTCTCAGATCCAGCCCTGAAAGGCTGTGCAGTACAAGGGTAGGGGAGTCAAACAGATGGGAATCTGGGGTTTGGTAGACGTCCAAGAACCCCCTTTAATTAGAGGACTATCCGTGGGGCCTGAGGGAGAAGGATCTCAGCATGATTCCCATATTGGGAATGAAAAGAAAGCTCTTCATTCTCTTATAAAGGCAGCCAGGTGGTGCAATGGATCGAACACTAGATCTAGAGTCAGGAAGACCTGAGTTCAAACCTGACCTCAGATATTTACTAATTCTGTGTCCTTGGGAAAATCCTTTCACCTCTATCTCAGTTTCCTCAATAGTAAAATAATAAGTAGCACTTATAAATAATAAATATACCTATTTATAGGATAATAAATATTTATAGGATAATAAAAACACCTATTTCCTAAGGTTGCTATAAAGATTAAATGAAACAATAATTGTAAAGCACTTGGCTTGGTGCCTGCCACATAGTATAGGTGCTTCATAAGTGCTGGTTTCCTTCCTTTCTTTCCCTTCTTTCATCATCTTGCTTATACTTTAATCATCTTCCATTTATCTTATATCCAACTAGAACCAAAGGAGGAAAAAAATCTAATGTGAGACTGGGAGCATTAGCTCTAGAATCAGAGGAGTTAAGTTCAAATACTGCCTCTGATACTTACTATTTACATGATCTTAGGCAAATGAGTTAGCCTCCCTGGGTCTCAGTTGTCTTCTTTATAACGTAGAAGGGTTGGACTAGATTTGGTCCCTTCCAGCTTGGAATCTAAGGTCTTATGATCATTGCCTCTAGGGTCAGATTCTGGCATATAGAGCCTTCTTTCCATCAGTTGATTGTAAAGCCCTTGGGGGCAGGAATTAGAGTATTTTTTGTCATTGAACTGAATGGAATATGATGTGTGAGGGCAGGCAGTCCTTCACTTCTACTCTGTATGATTAATTATTCCTTATTAGAGCATTGTTCTCCATTGCATCCTGGGCCATCTCCAGTCATCCTGATGAATATCTGGCCATGACCCAGACTGCTCTGGAGGAGAAAGTAAGGTTGGTGACCTTGCCCAGCTCCTGCTCATTCAAATCCAAGTCAACTGCAAGTTATGTCATCATCTCCCTGATGTCATGGTCCTCTTTGAGAACAAAGGACAAGCACAGTTGTGCTCCATTTTGACCCTAATATCTCCAAAGAAACTGGCAAGCATCTCAAGAGGCATAAGACATTCACTTCAACAAGTTACTTTGCCTCTCTGTGCCTCAGTTTCCCTCTGTGAAATGAAGTTGTACTAGATGAACACTAAGGTCCTTTCTAATTTCCTGTGAGGCTCTGATATAGCTAGTCCAACATTTCCACCACTGGCATTTGGAAGAGAGGGAGCTTCCTTCTCTCTCTTGGATCATTAGTACTTAGAGATGGAAGAGACTGGGGAGACCATTTAGTCCAAATGACTCCTCTTACTGAGGATGAGCCTAGAAACTGAAGATGGGAACCCATATTGTAAATGTTTGGGCCAGAGTTTTAGACCCAGTGATTTCCCTCTCATGCCATACTCTCTCTGTCTATGGGAACTTTGAGTCAAAGACATACTCATAAAATTCTTTATGAACCTTAAACAACTATGCACACATCAACTACTCTTGGGTTAGACTGTGAGCTTCTTGAGGGCAGGGACTGTCCTTTGCCTCTTTTTGTATCCCCAGCACTTCAAACAATGCCTGGCACATAGTAGGTACTTCATAAATTTCTACTGAATGACAATGATGATGATGAAATTTTTACATCTTCTTCAATGAGTTTTAGATAGAAAGTCTTGGGACAAATCATTAGCTGTTGATATTGTTATCATAACTATTATTATAGCTAACCTTTATATAGAACTTTAGAGTTTGCAAGGTACTTTACATAGATCATTTCATTTGATTCTCAGAACAACCCCATGTGAGGTAGTTATTATTATTTTTACAGATAGGAAACTGAGCCTGTATGAAGGGAAGTGACTTACCCAAGGTCACATAGCTAGAAGTGTCACAGGCATGATTGGAAATCAGATCATCCTGACTCTGGGTATGGTACCCTAACCGCTATACTGCCTTACCCCTCTTAAATGATTAACATTGTTTTGGAGGTAAATCAGTTAATTCATTCACTCATTCACTTATTCACTCACTCATTCATTCACTCACTTATTCATTCATTCACTTATTAACTCATTCATTCATTCATTCACTCATTTATTCAATCATCCATTCACTTATTCATTCACTCATTTATTAATTCATTCACTTATTCAATCATTCATTCACTTTTTCATTCATTCACTCATTCACTCACCCATTCATGCATTCACATATTTATTCACTCATTCATTCATTCATTCATTCACTCACTCATTGATTGATTATTTATTCTGTGAAAAGTACTATGCCCAAGTTCTGAGAGTGACCCAGAGAGAAATAAACCATGTACTCTGCCCTCAAGGAGCTGTCAGCCTGGCCACGGTGCCGAGTTCCTTCTCGTCAGTCCCCTTCCCCGCCTAGAATCCACAGCCACCATCCACATGCATGGCAGGACTCCCCAGGGAGGCCCCAGGCAAACATGTTCCAAATTCCATTTACAACCTTGGAAACGGTTAATTCTTCAAGTTCCTCCATTGTCTGATCTCTGCCAACTGAGCAATTTCACTGAATGAATTTGTTGAACTGAATTTGTTTAATCCTTCTCCCCTGCTGCCAATATGCCACTCCAATCTACTTTCCCCTTTACTGATTCTCCAGTCATTTCATTCTTTTTGTTTGATCATTTTAGAGGCAATGGGGAGTGGGAATGGGCCTTTAGCCAGCTCCCCATGATTTCTTTGGTGTGGAGGTCCAGCACAGACCCTCAACAGCTTGGTCTTCAGGCACGGCTATGGCCCTGAATTTCCTTCCCCTGGCTGCCAACCTGGCAGTGAACCTCTCTTTCCTTAGACAGGCTGGTCCTCAGATGACAGAAGGACAATCTATTCCTGGGCCTGTCCTAGAAACCTCTGCAGCTTGGTAGGATTTGACAGAACTCGGATCCAGCCAGTAGAACCTTCAATAGCTCAGGTCACCTCCAAGTTATCATGAAGCATTAGGTTATGGCTTCTGTAGAGGTGCTATTTACTGCCTTCCAAGCTCTCAGCTAGGTTAGGTTGGCAGGCCATCTGAGGGGCCAGAGGAAGGACTGAGCCAAAGAGAATTAATAAAGCTCCCTCTTCTGGGACTATGACTCAGATGAGTGGGGGAAAAATAAATCCAGAACTCAGGCAGCCTAGAAACTCCCTCACTCCCCAACTAGCCTAAATGCTACTTGAGGCCAGGACCCAATCTTAGACCTGCCCTGTAGATCTGCTATGCTATAAACAGCAGGTATAGACTAAGCCACTAACCCTAACCCTAAATGCCCTCTTTGATTCCAGACTATCAGAGACAAGAGTGATTTAAAAAGAGAGAATAATTTTAAGGAGAGAATTTAACAAACCCTTGCTGAGTGATGAATTCTTGGCTTGGGTAACCAGTGAGGAATTTCCCCTCTTTTCAAGACTTCTGGCTCTATTCACTTTGAAAACATGAATTCCATTTTATTCGAGTCAAATAAATTCATATTTATTCATCACCAATCCATAAGTAATGTGAGCCAGACAGCTTTGGGATTTACTCCCCCATCGCAAGTGACATCATTTAAAAGAAGTCCTAAATGATTCTTCCCCCAACAATTATTTTTCCCCTTGACTCTGAATAGGGATACAACCAAGCCTATAACCCAGTTCTGACTTCCAGTCCAGTTCTGTTTCTATATCAGCAATGGCTGGGTTGTGGTAGGGGTTGGGAAAGGGAGTCTCTCTCGTATTCATCGATAAAGAGTGCCAGGCATTCACAACCACCCTTGGAGGTAAGTGCTATTATTATTTCAATTTTACAGATGAGGAAACTGAGGCAAACAGGGGTAAGGATTTGAACTTCTGAAGATGAGTCTTTCTGACTCCAGGTCCGGTGCTCTATGCATTATAGCACCACCTAGTTGCCTTCTAGGTTCACATAATTATCCATTTAGACCTGGAAGTCATCAAGATGACCTTTAGGGGTCATCTAGTCCAACCTCTTTATTTTATAGCTAAGGCAACTGAAGCCAAGAGAGACTAGATGACTACTCATGGTCAAACAAGGAGAAACAGAACCAGAATTTGGACCCGGGTCCTTTGACTCTGTAGCCAGTGACATTATGGGGCTATCATACTTCGTACTTATACCCACATGTTATCCTCCCAGGAGTGTGTCAACTCTTTGAAGCATTTTCTGCATTTAATGCATGCATGCTGAATGGAATGCGATGGAATTTGAACCTTCTGAACAAGGGGTCATCCATCACCTCCTTAAATGCCTTGCCCAAGGCTAGTTAGTGGTGGAGCTAGTTTTAAACCCCCCATCTGAAGAGCTGGTTGAAATTAATCAAATGGCATCAACCCCTTACTCTCAGTCTGACCAATGCTCTTTCCTCAACCTCTTCCCTATTCCTGCTTAATTCTAGTGCCATTATTGCTGGCTGTTTCAGCTCCTGGGAATCTTATGCTTGGCAGGTGCCTCAATTCCTGGCCCCTCTGCCCTCCCCATATCATAGAAGAACATGGTACAATGGAATTGGATCTGGGTTCAAATCTGCTCTCTGAAACTTAGTACCTACTTGACCTTGAGCAAGTCACTAATTTCTCTGGGTCTCGGTTTCATCATCTGTGAAATGAGGGGGATTAGACAAGATGACCTTTAAGGTCCCTTCCATTTCTAGTCTATGATTAACCTGCAGACTAAACCTGGAGGATGAATTGAAAGCCAACATCTTTCCCTTGGGCCTGGGCCACCTCCAGTGGGAGCTTCTGAGTTAAGAGAGAGGGGAAGGCAGGCAGACCTTTCTAAGGTTTGGCAAGCTCTCACCCCTCTCTCTCTACCTTCAGCAAACACCAAAAACTACACAGTATCTCATAAATGATTCACAAAGGAGGTTCCTACATCATCATTATTTTGGTTGTTGAGTGACAGAAAAAACAACAACCAAAAACCAGTGTCTGATGAGTAAACAAGATTTCTGATAACAGAACAGACAATGGGATGACCTAGCCATTGACTGATTTGGAATTTTTAAACCTTAAAAAAAAATCACATCAAAATCAAGAACAGATCAGTGAGTTCATCATATCACCGGCGTCCAATTACCCATCCTAAGTAGGCCTGCAGGGAGGGACACTTTTTTGCGGGGGAAGGAGAGATGGCCAATTCACAGCCCTTTCCAAGGCCTCTGCAAACCTTCCCTCCTGCAACTCATTGACTCTCCATATGAGTAGTCAAGGTGCTGACCTCTCATCTCACAGAGTTTTTACTCAAAAAACTCATTGGTGTCTTAGGCCTCAGGGTCCCCCTCCTCAAACTCTCCCCGCCCCAGGAAAATCAAGTGGTCCCAGAAGATCACAGAATCTGAATCAGAAGGACCTTCCATGGAGTTCAACCTGTACCTGATCAAGGATCTACCTCCAACCTCCCTACATGGGGATCAACCATCCTTTGCTTAAAGGCCTCCTGTGAGAGAGAACTCACTACCTCCAGAGGCAGACAATGCTTTTTTCAGATGGCTCCAATTGTTAATAGGTTTCCTCAACACAGATTCTCTCAACAAGCTCCCTCTGTTGCTACTAATTCTTCCCTTTGGAGCCAAGAAGAGAAAGTTCCCCATGCTCCTCTAACTGGAATGCCTACAACAACCTACATTGGGATTGGAACTGGACCTGGGATTTCCTTGTTAGAGAGAACTCCCACAGGAGGAGATGCCCTCCATTAATGAAGATTAGCAGATTCTCTGCAATTTATAATCTTAGAGCACTGCCTGAAGGCATGGTGAGGCCACCAAGTCCAACCTCCTTGTTTTACAGAGGGGGAGAATGAAGTGCAGAGAGTTGAAGTACCTTGCCCAGAGCCAATACAGATCAGAAGCAGGAATTTCTGATTCAGAGGCCAACTCTATTCAATCTCCAGGGCTCAAATATTGGTTAAAATTAATCAAGTGGAATTGGTAAGGCAGTATAGTCTAGTGGATAGGACCCTGACCTTAAATTAGAGAGGAGTAATATTTGTTGTTTGTTTTTGGTCATGTCTAGTTCTTGGTTGACCCTATTTGGAGTTGTGTTGGCAAAGATACTGGAGTGGTTTGCCTCTTCCTTCTCTAGTTCATTTTACAGAAGAGGATACTGAGGCAAACAGGGTAAAGTGACTTGCCCAGGGTCACATAGCTAGTGTCTGAGGCTAGATTTGAACTTAGGAAAAATGATTCCAGGGCTGACTCTTTGTCTATTGCGCTACCTAGCTTCCCCAAGGAGTAACAGAAGAGCTAGTATTTACATAGCACTTCACATACATCATATCAGTTGATCATCACTATAACCTCATAAGCTAGGTACTATTAGTATCCACATTTTAAAATAGGCTGAGAGGAGAAAATAACTTGCCCAGGGTCACACAGCTATTCAATGACTGAGGCAGGATTCAACATTCCATCCATGGTGCCCCCCCAGATGCCTGGGTTCAAAACCCACCTGAGACATTTACTAGCTGTGTGACCCCAAACAAGTCACTTCAACTCTCTGGACCTCAGTCTCCTCATATGTAAAACAAGAGGCCTTGACCTGATGATCCCTAGGGTCCCTTTCAGCTCTAAATCTCTGCACCCACAATCTCTGCCTTTTCTGCAGCCCTTCCTTGTCTTCTACTTAGTCCTCTGTCACCTCTTCTCTGGGACTATAGCCATGGCTGTCTCAAAGAATCTCCAACCCTAGGTTGGACTTCCAGGGGCAGGAGGGTGGGAGGAGAGAGCATATGACCTGCCATTCTCCAAGTCCTCCCAGGCTCCAGGCCGGCTGTATGAAAGCCCACTTGCTACCAGATGACAGGCTGTCAATAGCTTCACTACCTGCATTATTTAAGCAGAACAAGGTGAGCCTCTGCTGTGCCCTTGGGCTTAGATCAAATTGACGGCCAGAGTAGAAGCTACAAGCAATTAGGTTTTTAGAAAGAGCAGGGGAATCTGGGTGGACTCTTGCTGGAGGAGAGGTCCTGTCTCCATAGTCTCAGCTCTGCCCTCTGCTCCAGGGGTTGGGGTTCTCTCTCCTCTGACCCCCAAGGTCTTTTTATAAGTTCCCTCTTTCTTTTCTGGATCCTTCTCTAGCTCGGTCTACCTGCTGCTTTGGGGGCAGCTTGAGTTGGCTTTCCAAACTATGGGGATTCTGCTCCTGGGGAGAAGGGAAGGCAGCCTGCAGACACATTTCCATATAAATGAGCTTGCATTTAGAAACATGCCAAGCTCTGGTACTTGGCACCCTATGGGGGGTTGGGCTCCACTATGCCTGGAAGGTTTCACCTTAGCTCTTTTCAGTTCTCACCAGGAGTTGCTTGCCTGATCTAACCTTTCCCTTGTCATCTTGTGTAGGATCTTTGAGCTGCAAGAGAGACTAAGAGGAGACAGGACAGGAGATCCTGGACAGGAGATCTTGGTCATCCATACTGAGGATGGAACCTCATCTGACCTGGCCTTCTCTTCTTGAAGATGAAGAAACAGACGTTCATCTGTAAGCAAGTCCAAGGTCAAGTGACACAAGCGGGATTTGATTCCATGGAGCCAATGATCTTTCCATTGTGTCATGCCAGCTGCCATCTGGTCCTACTCTTAGTCACCAAGCATTTGTTGATTACCTACTATGTGCTTAACAATAGGCACTGTATTAAAGGCTGGGGTTACAAGGAAAGGTAAAAACAGGGTCCCTGCTCTCACGGAGCTGATATCCTAATGGAAGATTCCCTCTTCTACATCTCCGAGTGGTCGTCCATATTGAGGCTCTTCAGAGATCATAATCTTACAGAGTTAGAGCTACATGGGACCTCCGAGGTCATCTAATCCAAATCCCACATTTTACACATGAGAAAACTAAATCCAAGAGATAGGAAGTGACAT